>JAAAKM020002189.1:0-13714 GCA_010016025.2 Alatinidae sp. Z8VKAUB7J3 | reverse complement strand
AAATGATCGTCTCATTACAGGTACCAAGGTTTCGTGAAATTGTACCCACAGACAACCTTTCGGCATTGACTATGAGATTACTTCCCTTATCCTTGTGAAATATTGTGTATCTGAAAACTTTATGAGGAACCCGAGCGCTATCGATAGTCTGGTGTATTTAAATACTACTCAGCAACCATTCATCGCTGAGTGTACAAAATTAAACGTGAACATAAACTTCTGACATTTATCAAACATAGGCCGCAGCGACAGATCCAAGGGGGCACGGCGCCTATTTTGTGGCAAAAGGTACACAAATACATACATATACATATTTTTGTGCTGCTACAAAGACTTTTAGGTATCAAGGAAAGATTTGCTACAACTTAAAATCTTTGTAGAGAAGAGCCAAAATTGTAAAACGTTTAATACGTCAGGGCCCTAATGGGAAGGAGCGGCGATAAAAAAAAATTTAAAGTTTGCAAGAGTAATCCGTAAAGACACTTAAGGATCTGATGCAAATTGGTCGTACTCTAAGGTAAAAACCTTTTACACAAACTTGTATCATCAACCGAACATTCAATTAGTATCAAATTCATATTAGTATGTCTCAACATGTTTTACAAATATGGGACGTATGAGTTGGCATATACTTTAAAACTTGCTGGATGAATTACTAACTTATGAAACAGTGGACATTCATTATATACCAAAATGTCGGATTTCTGCAGCTCATCCGTGACGTCCATACTCATATGCTAAACAAGAATATATCTGATAGCAGTATGACTCTTGTGCTCTTGCCAATACATAATTAATTTCACTTAAGTAACAATTTCCATGCCAAAAATCATGACACGCCTATTACACAAATAGTTACCATACAAGTACAAAAACCTGAACTGTGTTCATTCAGTGGGAACCCCCGGATGACTGTATAATACTGTTTATCCTTAATTCTAATTGACTTATTCTATTTTTTATAGGAGATGGCTAATTCCATTTTTAGCTTAGGCGGGGGGCGGGGGCAGGGGGGCGTAGAGGGTAGGTGAAGATGTTGCAATCGTTTGTTCACCTTCACTAATGTAGACTAAATATTAACTTTAGTAGTAGTTATGATTGAGTAAAAACTTTAGCATTATTGATAACAACTGGTTTATTCCAGCCTCGTTGGATATAGTTTACACCAGTCAAGTTTATACTGAGAGGTTCGCCCGGGGCTAATTTGCCCTTGCATAAAGTATACCCAGGTATTTCTCGTTGGGAGGTACTCGTGGGGGTTACACCGGGACCAGGGGCCATGTAATCTAACCTTAAACGTCTTAAAGGAAAGCTATCCCCAACTTGTATTGAGTTAACAGTACATATATTAGCAATGAATCGACTGCAATTTATTGACTTTACTGGAAGAAGGGAGGAAAGTAACCATATACATGTAAACGACGGAGTGAAAGTTACGGGTGATAGACAAAGTGTTTGAAAAACTTTCCAAAGCACCTAAGTACTACAATATTTACTGAAACTGTGATCAAACAAACTTGTACAATTAGCAGCCGACATTCATCTGCATGTTCAGAAATTCACGTGCAAGTCAAAAGGAAGAGGAATTAATTGAAGAGACATTATTTCGCAAAATATAAAATAAAAAATAAGCAAATGAATAAATTTAATTATTTAGAAATAAATTAATCAATAAATAAATAAACAAATTAATTAATTAATTAATTAATCAATCAATAAATAAATAAATAAATAAATATATCATTAAATCACAAAAACCTGCAGCCAAGACAATCAATAAATTAAATAAATTGTAAGTACGAAGTCAATCTTTCGGGTATTTGCACTACTCTGGGTGTTTAATAAGTTTCTACGATTGAAATAAACAGCACTTGGACTGCCGAACGTAAAGGTTTTCACTTGAGACAGAATCAAGATGACAATCACAATAGACGTTGCCTCCCATACAACTATCGCATGGTATTTCAAGGTCAGATAATCTTAATGTACTGATACCTTGCAACCATATATACAATTATTTATGAAACAGAACGAAACAATTTGGAACCAGTTAATTAAAATAAATATTGTGCTTCATTCTTTTTTGTCACCCCTGAAGCATTGGCTATAAACAGACTTCTGCTAAATGGCCACCAAGTGTAGTCTTTTAAGATTATAGTACTTGTAAAGCAGTTATGGTACTTCGTTGTGGTTTACAAGGCTCTTAAGTTGTGAACTCCTACTTCGTTATCTTTTTGCGAAGTTACGAAGGAGGCAAGAAATTATTAACACACGTGCTGTTTATGAACAGACACGATGCATAGGTGAGTGCACAATGTCTCGTATGATTAAAAACCGAAAACATCTAAATTATTTTCCATCGGTTTGTAAATAGTAGCAGTCCCATACGTTACAATTAGAAGACGTATATATCTCGGAAAAGAAAGCGATTCTAACGTTTGTAACTAGCAAAAATGGTATCAGAAGCAAGCGAATTTCTCAGAAACAACAGAAAAGGGCAGAAGCAATTCCTAGGAGATATTGATCGGAAATGAAGAGATGGAACATCTCGCCTTGACTGGTTACATTGGCGGGGAAAGATCACGTTGAACATATTGCCTCACTTCCCTGACAACGATGGCTGACTTCACCAACAGAAGATCAAATACATAACACGAACATGCGATGACAGAGAAGGTTGGAGAAAGCTCACTGCATCAGAGATAGCAAACGGGCTACGAGGTAAATCGCATAGACGAAGAAGAAAAACTAGAGAGAAAATCAAGAGGATTCTCTCAGATCTAAGCTTCGCAGCTGGGTGATTCCCGAATATCTCCACACGTGCGCTTCGGTCATTATCTAACTGAGGGTGATTTTTAACGTAAGGCAATAAATATTCTTTTTTTAACCCGCTTTTCAAAGGTGGCCAGAGTACAAAATCTCTCTATACTTTAGACCATCTTAAGGTAGTGTTACCGTCGCTCTATAATCCTTAGGTAATGGGTTACAAGACCGTGAACGTCTCTTCATTAATCAGGTCGTAACCGTATGCTGGCAAAACGAAAACGTGTCATGAGAAGAAATGTTCTATACACTTTTCCCTCCAAAGCTGCCTCAATACGACTAAAGTTATACGAATATCAGCCTGAGCGTTTTGAGTGCCGCAGAAATCGCGACAAGACGCAGAGAATTTCTGGTTAAAGTTCCACTTCAAGGCAGCCAAAGTTGACCTTCTCAGATCCTTCTTATAAGATAAGAAAATTTGTCATTGTGACAGGCCTATTGAGTGCCAACGTTGCTTAAATGATAACGCACAAGAAGAAAGGAAACCGTATTCGAAAAGTCTTCTAACTGAAGTTCAATAGCTAATTGTCCGCCAAATTCTGTCGTTCTGGTAGAATATTCATTAGTGTTTAGGTCACTGTTACTGTTTCCTGTACCCACAGGAGTGCGCACTTCACGATTCCCCAGCTTACGTAAATTGAATCATTTTATAAGCCCATACTTGGAGACCTACCAGTGGCTCCAATATCACTTTTCACCTCGAGCCGTAACCTGTTATGTTACAAATTTAGGACAGCCAACTAAGCTGTCGGGAAGCTCTCACTTCACCAGCTGTCATTGTTTTTGTTGCTCCTACGTAAAGGTAACTGTCAAGAGCCTCTATTTGAAGTAAATAGCCTCTCACTAGAAAAGCACTTATATCTTCACGCCTACGCAACATGCTACTATTACCCACAGCTATCACCTATGCTACACCGTCTACACCGTAAACGAAACCTCATGTTTGAAGGCGTCGTAACCGAAACTATACGATTCTTGGGAATATAAAGCAAGTGATCCGTGTTCTGTGATGCCTTAGCGTTGATGATCTTCAATGTCATTGTTTTGATCAATGTCATGCTGAATATCTAAAACACTGCCATTTCCGCATTAAAAAACTACCATTTGCTACAAAATGCTTTCCGATTTCGATAAATGGTTTTAACACACAGGGAAAATATGTCTGAAACTTGACAAACGGGTTTCCAGAGTAGATAGGAATTGAACATCGAATGGAAAATGTATCTACATACTTGTCTCCAACACAATGATATTCATTTTCTTACTAATTTTTTGTTATTGCCACAAGTAATTACTTGGTTTGCTGTTGCTGCAGTTGTCGTTGCTATTGTTGTTGTAATCGTCAAGCATTTTATTGTTATTGTAATCAATTACCACGTTTATGCATGCGCCTTGTCATGCTAAGTCTTCGATTATGGAAAACTAAGTTAAAAATTGTCAAAAGGAACGAGTTCGACTCCCCTTGAGATTAGTAACACAGATAATCTACATTGCCTTAACAGACTTAGGCCACGATGTAGTTAAAACATGAGATAAATTTCTGACTTAATTTCACATGATATTGAATTGACAAAATGATAAGAATAACAATGAAAGGACTGAAATTTGTCGCTTATGATCATTGGAATCGTTGTTAAAACCGTCCAGTGTTAGTCAAACATAGATCATTAATTTTAAAACTAGCAAAGCACTAAGTATAGATTACTTGCTGTTCCTAGGATTTTCCCCGTGGATATTTTGGCTGTTTGTGTTCTATATGAAATTTCCAGTAGGCTAAATACTCCATAACGAAATGATGTCAAAGTAGTTGCTTCAAAACAATCTACGTAAAGGAAGTTAACC
The DNA here is from genome assembly GCA_010016025.2 of Alatinidae sp. Z8VKAUB7J3. Lineage (NCBI taxonomy): Eukaryota > Metazoa > Cnidaria > Cubozoa > Carybdeida > Alatinidae > Alatinidae sp. Z8VKAUB7J3. Next base: position 9,049 of record JAAAKM020002189.1, on the reverse strand, counting down.
ACTCCATTGTTGTTGTAACGCTAATCTTGCAAAAACGGCAAATTACTGGAACCAGAAGTTGACAATACACCGACCGACGGTAGCACTCACACGTAAATCAAAGTGAATGATATAGCAGTCGATACTCTAAATTAAAACTAAAACAGCGTGCTTACGAGAAATTCTTGAAAATGAATATACGGATATGAATGGACAGGTAAAACAGTTTGGATTGATAGGGGAGAACATGTTACTACTTAGGTACTACGTGCGTCACTGCCATGCAAATCAGAAAGACCATAAAAAGGCACTTTTAAGGAGGCTATTCGGGGATTGAGCAAAAAGTACCGTGTCAGCAGAGCTGACTTTGAATGTTGAAAACAAAGAAAGATTTCTTATGTTGAAGAATGTCCTTCATGGTAAAGTCAAATTATGCAGGTTACATTTAAAAGTCAACCTGGACGCAGGCAGTTAGTATTACGATTGAATAGGTTGGATATGAGAGGACATCTACTACTGCAAGTGTGATCTATGACAGTCGAGACATAAGAAGTGTCACATGTGACGGCGAGACTCCTATTGCTAGGCAACCTAAATAAACAACCTACGTTGATGCAATACCGACGCGAATATGTGGCGCTCCTTTAAAACAACAGCTCCGATGGCTGTGCCTTTGGTGCCTTCAAAGCTATTTAAATGTTAACTAGGGGTCACATATTGGCAAGAAATGGACACAGAGGCTTCAGTATTACAACAGTTACAACATCACACAATTTCCTTTATTGATTCATAACGGGGGTAACAAATAAACGACACAGAAAATAAAAGAGCGAGCTTTCGGCAAGTCCATCTTGCATCGACATTGCTTATAGTAAAACTTAAATGTCACTGAAGAGTTAAGAGCTACCGAAAGCGAAGCATAGGTAATGACGGCAGGTAAAGAACTAGCTATAAAAACCCTACTAAAAAGAACCTTGGGCAAATTAAGATTGTACTCGTCAGGGAAGCAAGAAACAAAATATAAATTGCACAGCGAAGCAGTATGAGGAAATGAACTCATGGCGTAAAAGGAAGTCCTCCACTTAGGACCTCGACGATGAGTTGATGAAGATCCACTGAGGAATGAATAAAGGAGTCACAGATTAAAATGTGGGCCCTGAAACATTTCCAAGTTCGATTGACAAAAACTTTCAACAGATTTTACTGTTAATACATCAACTTGACGATGACAGGAATTTCAGGCATTTCAAGTAAATAAGCACCAATCGTAAATGTAAGACGAACTCCAACTGACGTCGCCTTTGTAAACAGATAACTTTATATTCAGTTTAAGGGATGCAGAACAAAACCTTATTTAACCAAAAACAGCAAAGACACGTGCTGTCACTACAAATAGTTATGTAATACCATTTTAGTAAGTAAACACTCATTTATTTCAACAAACACTGCTGCAGCATACAAATCTTTCGGGGTTTTTGAAAACCAAAGTCTCAAGGACAAGAACAGGCAAGTTGCAGTTGCAAACTTTTCAAACTTCTCCAACGACCCTTCAGTCATCTAGAACGACGTTGTTAGTAACGTAAAGAGCCGGAATAACTTGTTCGTTTGGTTTTACGCAATCAAAACCCCTATAAAGGGGGCTAGGGTGGTACCCATAAACAGGGGACTTAAATAGGAGCTTGAATAATTACGTTATATTACAAACCGGAAAATCTTTGAAAGTTCTTACGATTATATCAAAATCAATCGGAAATTTATAATGTTCACATATATTAAGAGCAATTACTCGAATTCCCACATCAGTATATACTACGGTAGCTGTTTTCTGTGTCGCTAAAACCAACAAAGCATAGCTATTTTACCTCTCAATAAACAGGAAAGGGGGTAGGTAGGAGCGACGCATGGTTAAACTGTATAGTTCACATAATGATGAGATCTCGTCCTAATTGATAAGCAAGCTAATGACTGCACAGTGCACTATTAAAACCGGTTAATCAAACACATACGATGCACTTGCCATAGTCCGATCACACTTCCCACTTCAATCAAAATCTTTATAACATTCGATGAATGACCTCCAATTTATACGCTCAGCTTTGTCCATAAATAGAAATGGACCGAAGTCGACCGATTTTGGTTTCTGAGTATTGGCCCTATCTTGCAAGAAAGATCAAGATATTGGCCCAACTCAGCATTAAATACTGCACACTTAAAAGATCAGAAGAGTTTTCTTAATCAAGTTTAAAAACCAAAGCAAATTTACGTTCGACCCAAATAGCTGTTCGAACCATTCCCTGTCGGCCTTCGTAAACCTACATCTCATCTTAGTAAGGTCCTGTTAAACGCCATTTTGTGTTTCAGGGTTAGCACTAAGGATTAAAAGGGCTGAAAAAGTGGCATCCACGACCTGAAATGTAACTAACTGCAAACAATAATACTTTAATACACATAACAATTTTAAAATATTACAACAATTGTCTAACACTTGTTCCTTGATGTAGACTGCCCAGAGATTTTTCTGAGCTGCTTCTCAGTATTCCATGAAGCTTGCTCTGAGTATCATCTGAAAGTTTTGGAAGCAGTATATTACTAGTAAAAGCAGCAAGAACTATGCCACCAAAAATGGTTTGTTGTCGACACGCATTTGTGCTAGTTCCTTTATGATCATCGGTTTTTGTAACAGTTTATATTTTCCTTGTAACTATAGTTTTATTTACGACGTTAGATTCTGACGACAGTCAAATGGAAAAAAGTTTTCAACTTCAGGTCATAAGTTGTTTACTGAAGTCGATACTTGCATTGTGACTTCTGATAATCTGTTCAAAAGCATACAAAAGATTCGAGAAAAGACATCTAGAGATAAACTCTTACCAGTCTCCAGCTAGGTAACTATCTAGGCCTTGCCGTAAGAATACACCCAGGTCCGACAGCTGTTCGGCCACATATCGGTAATACCTTTGTAGAACAGAAAAAACAAGAAATACGTGATACACAATTGAGAGAACAAACATTTGGAAGGCTAGTAGTCCTCGACCAATTTGTCTACCATTTACTTAATTGAGTAGATACTCTCGAGCTCCGAATAATCGTCCCCCCCCCGATTGTTAATTTGTTGAAATTTTTCTATGCAGTAAATGCTTATTCCAGCCCCCCCTCGCCCCTTATCAATTTTGCCAAAATTTTTTACTCTTTTTCTGGAATAACTTTATTTCATTTTTAAATCGCAAGAACTTAACTTACTTTGTGTTTAAGCTACTATTGGGCTTATTAGCGAAGAGTTTGTAGATGACCACTGATATAACTTCAGTGCGTTTAAGTATTTTGATAAACCACCACCCTGGAAATTCTTATTCCAGTCCCCTTCCTTTTACTTATTTTGAGAAAACTCCCAAGCCACCCTTGTTACTTACGACCGCTCTTTGATTTGGAGCCTGAGAGTACTGGTTAGCAATTTTACTTATAATGGTCGTATATACCATCGCTGTTTTATGTGGATATAAGTGCCGCCATAGAACTTTTTGTGATAACAGGTCTCTTTCGCATTTCCTTTTAGTCCTCACACTCAGTGTTTACCATACGGCTAAGACAGTTTTTTAAGTTGTCACATTATCAATCACCTATCATCAGTGCGTTCGTGTCATCCCTACTCAAGCCAATGATGGGGCACCGGTTGCTTTGAGCTATTTCGGCGATTAGTACATTGCCGATTGACGCCCAATAATCTTTTAGCAATGCTTTGCTTGTGTGCGCAATCCTCAAACTTTCCTCACTCGGACTGGAAACACAAGCAAGGCCAAAGAAAAAACATCTAGTAAGACGAAAATGTTAGAAAACTTAAAAGGCACTAGATTTGCGCGTACTGAAGAGAGAACAAACTGGCGATATTTGTGATAGTGGCTAGTACGTAAGTAAATAAGTATTGTAATTGCTTGTTTATATGTTTGTAAATACCCCAATTAATTAGTTTATTTATTTATCTACAAATATAATCATCCATTTACTTTTATATTAGTTTGCTTACATTCATTAACTCTCTTTGCTATACAAGTAAAAAGCGTTGAAAAACTCACCATAAAGGACAATAATAATTAGACTTTATTAAAATATTAAAAGACTACCTTAGTAGGTCTTCTATTGACAGTGGACATTAAAGGCTATCGGTGTTCTACAGGAGCAACGAACCACAGCTGGTTATTAAATTCACAAAGGCGTGTTCTTCTGTAGGCAATGCGTGTTCATGTATGGAAAGAAAACACTACAGCTTTTTCCTTGTTCTGCTTTACGTCAAAGAGGCTATCGGAGATTCATCATCTAATTTACATACAGTTTGATCTTCTGTTCAGAAAATATTATTTTTTTGTTCACATTAAGTTGGGAAATCATGTGCCCTGTAAACACGTAAACCAGTGAGACAGCTCTAAAACTAATTGGTACGAACACCTAGAGTTTGTCTTATTTTAAGTATCATCTGCTCCAAATGACGTCAAGAAATGTGTCTTGGTTATTTCCGCCGCCCTGCTAGGCAGAGTTTTACTATTAAATAAACAGAACAAGCGGACTTCGAAGAGCCAGAGATTTTCAAATTAAGTACCGAAAGACATCTCTTTAAGCTCTTTGATAAAAATAAGTGAAGAGCGACAGTGATACAAATCTTGGGTACCTATAATCAGCTACCGTCTACCATAATTAAAGTCATCGCAAGTGAAACCTCACACGGAAAGGCTCTGGTTCGACATCGGATGAGTGTCTACGACTCGACAATTGAGGAAACGCCTAGCTATGCCTATTAGTAGAACCTGATTAGCGGTGTTTTCATCGAGGTATCCATTTTCTTTCGGCTCTAAAGGATGTTCAATGCTACACGTGCCAATTTCCTGGATCTCATAAACAATATCCCTGCCCTCTTGCTGTTCAATGCTTCATAACTGTCCTGTCAGCAGGAGCAAGGGCTTTGCAGGTATGCCGTTGCTAATGAAGCACCATTGGCGTTTCGTTTTCGGTTGGTTTTAGCGCTTTTCTGTATGTATGTATACATATTCTACATAATGGAACATTCCCTAAAAGCTGATAGTTAGTCGTGTTGTTTGCAACGCATTTTGATGCCAGTTGATAGAAGGCGTTAAGTAGACACACTTATAGGGTGTGTAGTAAATATAAATTTGGAAAGCTTAATAAAAGCTTGAAATACAGATAAATCTCTGGCTGTTTACACCTTTTTGAAATAAATACATAATTCAGAAGAACCTCGAGTGCTTGGCCCTTCCCTTAGGAGGCCTTTATGGTATAACATAGATAAGATAATAACAAAATTGTTCGAATAATAATTATGGTATACGTACTATCATTATGAAATATAAAAATGTAAAACAAAGAGTTTAAAGATGTTTAGAATCTTACTTTAGTGCTTAACGAGCTGACTATTTAATTTATCATTCAAAAACTGGCAAGATACCCCTCAGAATTTTTGAAATAGTTTAGCTATAATATCTGTTATTAGGTTTTAAATCGGCGTGTCCTGTTCTGCCGTTCATACATAAATATGACAACATGAGATAGGAAAAGCACGATGTGTGTTGATGTAGCGCGTTGGAACAGATCTGTACTGCATGTACCACGAGTGGTTTGAGGGTACCCTATTCATCACAGCAAAATATATCAGAAATAACAAAACGCTACAAAAATTGGGGCATGTATAGGATCTTGTGCTTGTAAAATTATAGAAAAATTACTATCAAACAAGTAGACGTATGTGCAACAACTATTTCAGTAAGACTGACAGGATATTTGCATTAAAAACGTTTACAATATATATTTACAGAAAACGCAATCTCCTACCCTTTTCCCTACGAATTTCTTCTCAGATGCACTCCTTGATGCAGACTGTCATGTTTCGCAGAAGAACAAATGTTATCCAAACAACGTCTTACAAGCCCGAACAAAGACAGCAAATTACGTATATGGGCATATCAACCCTCGAAAATGCTAAGGGCAACGACTAAGGCTTACTTGAGTAGATTACGAACTATTGGGAACTAGACGAGAAGACCTACAAGGAATCAAAAGAATTACGTCCAGCTCGTCACACTTAAATGTTATCATTGTGGATTTTATGCCCAAAGTAACCTGAGGTGAAACGTGAACATGTGACAGCAGCAGCAGAATCACATGTTGTCTAGTTCAAACAAAGAAAATATCGGAACTGAACATGCTAATGATGTGCGACCTACGTAACATATTCCTTTTTTGTTATTTTGCGTTACTGAAAGTCACTTCCTAAGTTCAAGAATGATATTATTGATTGATTTTGGTGCCCCATTCAACCTTTGAATAAATGCTTGTTCAGATATTCCCAATGCTCATTTTACTTCAAATGCTTTTCTTGGCACTTTCGAATCAAAAAATGGTGTTTAAATTAAAAACGTACGAATATCGATGTATCGTAATACGATAATACTGACAACTACTATATTTAAGTTACGTTATGGCTTAAAACGCTAGGGTAAAAACAAACACCCACGGTAAGGTTTAGGTTTAAGTATTAGCGAAAGCTGACTACAGTTTCATCTTGGTATGTTGGGCAATGTCTGTCTACATCTTTTGGAAAGATGTCACGAACTCGAAAGATAGAAAAAAATCATTTTGCTACAACTAAAAAATATTATGTTCCAAAGTTTGTAGCATACGTACTTGATTGCTTCCGAACAACCATATTTCGGAAGATACCCAAAAAGAGTTGAATCCCCTACTTTGATGCATGCAGCTTTCTGTCCTCTCGCGGCTGATTGTTGGAAATAGCTGAGGGCAGCAGTCTAAAATTACCAAAAAGACAAATCAACTGTGTATTCTAAACGAGTATGGATCAAAGTATGTACAAACAGGTTCTCAAAATTATAGACCAATTCCTATGACGTACGAACAGAATCATTTGCGATCATCATCTCAAGATATGTGGGCTTGAACAAGGGAATATTTTAAAGCTTGTTCATTAAGGTGGCGATATGACGGTGCTCTCGAGTGCCAAATAATCGTACCCCCCTGCTTATTAACTTTTTGACATTTATAACCCCCCGATCCTTATTAGGACCCCCTTTATTAATTTCTAGGTATTGTCCCAGTACTCAAAATGTAAATGATATCGGAAAACACTTGAATAACTTCCCATGCAACATTTGACCTTGAAACAGTTGCTAATTAGTCAATTAGTACGATTTTAATCCTCATTTGTGTCATCCTTATTTAAAACTTTTACAAAATCGAGACTGGAGTTCAGAGCCCCCGTTTATTTGGACCCCTTCGTTTATTAACTTTAGACCGTAACGATGAACTCCCCGTTTATTCAGACACCCCCGTTTATTCGGAATTCCAGAGTAAATCATCAGGAGGAAGGTAATTTATAGTCACTGTACTGAATGCAGTTTCTCTAGTAAACGAAATAGAAGATAACATTCTGTTTGCTCTTTAGAACGAAAAAACAGAGACATTTTTTTGCATCTTTTAAGACCGTGGCTGTTTAGTGACAGACCCCGCAAAAAATGAAACTATACTGGAATTATACTGGTAGTGGGTTACCTAATTTTTTAAGTTTTCAGGGTCGTTAAGTGTTCTTAAAAAGTGAATTCCAATAGTATGCCAGGATTCCAAGAAGCGTGAGAGTAACTTTCAAAACTCACCACACAAAAGTTTCCTAGACCGACGATGGGAAAGATGGACAAACAACCAAAATGACCTCCCCACCCCTCCCCCTCCGCGCAGCATCTATTGATTACTCCGACGGTAAGCCACACGTTGGCGACGTATGAGCACAAAATTCGGAAGCTTTTCCTCAAAATTTGCTGTTTTCCATTAGTGTTCTTTGTCTTTGGGAAATTGCTAAGATTTCTTGCAATGGAGATAATATTCCAGGAGCTCCAGGAGTTCCATCCCAGAGTTGTCAACAAGGATGTAAACAAAATTTATGCAAGCAACTTACTTTATTGGGTGCTAGTCCTTCAAATCCACCTTCAAGAAGAGATCCATAATGGAACATTGACTCCTTGTCGTCTAGCTCTATACCTCTTCGAAAGTATTGAGCGGCCGCCGTTTTATTCTTTTTAATCACCAGCTCAACGTATCCGAGACTATTAAAGGCCAAGGAGAAGTTCTAAAATAGAACAAAAGGACACTGTGTTAAGTAAAGCTACTAAGACGAAAATAAAATTCATCGATACCAATTTCCTGGCAACATATTAATATTGTGATTTACTAGTAAAACTTGCTCACAGTCAATTTAGTGAAGTCCTTGCAGTCTCAAAACAAATGATACGAAATACTGTGTCTGGTCATAACTTGCATCTTACGCCTGTAAGTTATAGCATAATGCCTATCATCCTTCCCCCTAAGAGAAAGAACAATGTTACGAACCAAGTTAGAATTGGACTAAGTTAAACCAAATCAGAGAGAGGCTCAAGGTCAGGTTTTAACCAAGTTACAATGGTAATAAATAACAGAATCTGATAGCAATTATCGGAGATTGTTAACTTAACACACTGTAATAAGATCAATGATGTTTTCCTTAGTCAATTCGAAGTTAGTAACACAGTATGGAATCTTTGCCGACCTTTATTACTTTTTACCAACAACTCACATAGTATAACCTTGGGTCTTCTTTCATTCAGCTGCAGTACAGAGTATTTTGGTTAAACTCATCTGGAACAACAGCAGTTACACAGAGCATGATCAGAACGAGGCGCAGTCAAAATTCCTAGCTGCGGCATATAATGGATTACAACCAAACCTTGTGTTCCTTGGACGTACATTTGCAGAGAGACAATGATCAGAGTGAGACGCAGCCACAATTCCTAGCTGCGGTGCACAATGGGTTTGACCTTTTCATCCTTGTGTTTCTGGAACATACATTTGCAGCGAGACCAGAACCAGACGAAAGTACAGTCGCAATTTCTAACTGCGGTGCACAATTTCTTACAACCGATTAACTTTGTCTTTCTTAAACGTACATTTGCAGCCAGACTATGACCAAAGTTGGGAGCAGTAACAAATCCTACCTACGGTGCACAATGGAATTAAAATCCCT
>JAAAKM020002185.1:2366-13717 GCA_010016025.2 Alatinidae sp. Z8VKAUB7J3 | reverse complement strand
ATCATGCTCTGTCTTGCGTTCCTTTGCAAATACATTCTGTATGAGCGAAAAGATTATCATGCTCTGTCTTGCGTTCCTTTGCAAATAAATTCTGTATGAGCGAAAAGATTATCATGCTCCGTTTTGCACTCTCTATCGAGCAACCAGAAAATATTATTTTAGGAAACTCAAGGAAACAACTCTAAAGATTGTAAAGGCTAAACGTGGTTTAGGATGCAAGAAAATATGTTCAGAGAGTGATTGATAGCCGAACTTTACAAATATTGAATTAAACAACGTATTGTCTTATAAGATTCGCAATGTACTTACTTGATAGCTGTCCGAAAATGCACAAACTTTAACTACTTGATGGCTGTCCGCATGTGCGTAAAGTTTTTAGCCCTCGTACAACATCGTCTATCTTCCGTAATAACTTATTTGCGCCTTGACGTACTCGCAATTTGCAAGTTTCAAACAGAAGATAACTTAAACATCGGAAAACCAAGCAAATATTTGCGTCCATTTAAAATTGTCATATCCAAATCTCTACAACCTACAGAGTTAAAACCTGTCACAAAAGCACAAAGTTTTCGGCCCTCGTACAACATCGTCTATCTTCCGTAATAACTTATTTGCGCCCTGACCTACTCGCATTCTTCACGTTTCAAACAGACCACAACTTAAACATCGGAAGGCAAAGCAAATATTTACGTCCATTTAAATTTGTCATATTCAAATCTGTACAACCTACAGAGTTAAAACCTGTCATAACTACACCCTCTACACATCAAACGAAACTGTACTTAAACGGTAAATGAAACCAAGGAGCGGCTGTAAAATTAATCTACGCTAAGAGACAAAAGAAAATACCAAAATTACGCATACACTGCTACGAAATATTATACTTCCCTGCATAAGCGACCACTACCAAGATTGGTCCGAGGGTGCCGTTCGAGTTTATGTTTAGGGCAACTGCACGAGAGATTGTCAAAAGAATTTGATCCCTAAAATAATAAAACTGCATCTAGAACGTGTCCAGAATAAAATTTTCTGTCAGCTTACTCTCCTGTGGAAGGAAGTTTCATTTTTACACAATCATGTCTCCACTAGATTGCATATTCCTACGTTCTTGATATCGCCAGAGAGAAATATCATAAAGAAATTGGACTTAATTGGCTAAATGTAAGGCCTCACTGCTGCCAAGGGGGTACTTTTTGCTATTATTCAAAGGCTCTATGGATTTTTCGTTTGATCGCTAAACATAAACATAACCCTTGAAAATCACACTGTTTTATACCCTGCAAGTAAATACACTCTACACATAAATGCGACAATAAAACCATTACATTCAAAAACTGTTCAAGACATTCCTACAAGCCATTTCTAAAAAACTATTTTTCAATGTGTCTGCAAACGAACCTACTGTGAAGAATAAATATTTGTAATTTTCCGTTCTAATTTTTGAAGATCTGTATGTCTAAACGGCTAAGGACGTAGCAACGGCGATAGAGAGGTTCTAACTGGGGGTGATGAAACGGGCATACCGTGAAAACGTTTTATACCGCCATACGAAAGCAAATAACAAGATAAATAGTGCAAGAAATGCATGGAAACGGGCAGCTTGTTATACACATAAGTGTTTGATTGTTATCAACCAACACGTCGTGGTATTTTTCTGCTAAACTTGAAACCGGCAGATCAGTTCAACACTAAAATTCAAATAATAAGAACGAAACCATTCCCTTAGTACAACTTTCAGTGCATCGGCCTATTATCTTTTACTAACCTTTGATTACTATCATTCTCATACCTTACATCCGACTTTAAGCAGCTTACGAAGATTTTGGATCTCATTGCCATATGCAGTTGTCACGTATATTTACATTTGGTCTCGTAACGTCATTACGAAATAAAGTTACTTTTCAAGAAATGCTCTTAGTTACAAAGTGGCCTTCTGATACTGCCAATTATCAGCGGGTTTCTATAACACCAAGCTTTACACCTTCATTAATATTGAGCATCATAGCCTAAACTACGACTGCAACTTCATTAGTATCGTCCCAAAATTATGGTGTTTCACAAGGGTTAGCGCTATATAACCAACTGTACGGAACGTGGAAAACTTGATACAATACACTTTGATTTTGCAGTACAGTGTGATATTAAGTTCAAGTTTAGGGGGTTTAATAATTATTAGTTTCAGTACTAGGCGATTGCTACATTAACGCCAATATGATGCCAACGGTCAAAATGGTACCCAATGGGAATGATAAAGGGAATCCATTGCAAATAAACACCTAAAGAAACGCCCTATAGCACTTTTCCTTAAGAACTACACAGGCTGATCAGTTTAACACTAAAATACAGGTATTAAGACCGAAACCATTTACTAGCCAATACATTTCTAAAAATATAGAAAAAATAATGTTCTCCTGGGTGCCTAATAGACGTCCCCCCCCGCTAATTAATTTTTAAAAAATTTTCCACCCAGGACACTCTTATTTTAGCCCCCCGCCTATTAATTTTTATGTAATCTCCCACCCATGACAATTTTTTGAGGAGGTACTTTGGCGGCCAAGTAGAAAATGTCTTTATTAAAATATGAAAATCACACATTAAAAGATGACGGGGGCCTTGTACGAGGCTCGAAGAAGTGTGAAGGCGCACATTACACATGTCAGCAATAATTCTGTCATTGAGCAGGAGGACAAGGGGAACGTTTTTAAAATCTCGGAAGGCATGTAGGAGACTGCCATGAATTCGAATAACTGACTTTTGTTTGTGTTGTATTATCTTACGTTTAGGGAATTCAAGTTGATTCTAAACATTGATTCTTGACTTCCTTTTTGCTCATTTTCCAACGCCCCGGTCTATTCCAGCCCTGCCGTTTATTAAGCTTTTGGGATTTTTCCAATCCCCCCGTTTATTCCAACCCCCCGTCTATTAGGCACCCAAGAGTAAACCCACACCTGATTTAAACTACGAACAAACTGCATTGTTTAAATTCCCGCTCCGATTTGTACTAACTGGCTAACAAAACATTACAAATACTATTTCTACGCTACTACCATTTTTCACGACCTCAGCTGCCGATAAATGCATCTACGATTTCGAAAACCATGCCTACACAATTTTAATTTACACGATCTTTTTATAAGCCACTTATGTGTTGGGTCAGATCACGAGTTGCTTAATTTCACCTTCAAAACATTACTCGAATTGCTTTACTGGTTGTTTATTGCTTGTACACGCGTTGGTAAAAAAGGGCGCATCGTGACAATAAAGGTTTGTGGAACATATATTTGTGCCCTTTGACGAATCGACTGTAGTCAGGCACGAATATCTTCAGCAGATGTATGCATTTTTCTTACAAAAATATACTAAAAATTAAAAAAAATTAACATAAAATTTCTGTTGAAGTTGCGTTTTGGACAAAATGTATATTATGTTTTGTTACTGATTAAAATTTATCCCACTTTGTGTTTAGTTGCTTATAAAAACATATCGTGTATTCAACAAGTCCATGCTACACTTTTAATGTACCGTATTTCCCCAATAAACGCCGCCTTCTATAAAACGCCGCACTTCTAGCCCAACATGTGTAATAAAAGCCGCCCACTAATAAATGTCATATCTTCAAAAGCAGCGTTAATTACAAACCAGAATAAACAAGAAATAACAAATGATTTAAACGAGTTTTACTTGCCTTCAACAAATTCTCCCACAATTAAGGACCAAAATGAGTATTGCTTTCTAAGCCTCAACAGTACGTCATGAAGAATTTTTGTAGAAACTCGTCACCAGACCCCACACGGCCATATGTAAAAGATTACGACTTAACACTTTCAGTAGTTGTTGTTACGATATGCAATGGGAAAGATCAATGTCACAGTTATTATAAACTTGTCGTATTTTCTCGGAGTTTTCCCCACAAAATTGCTGCAATTTTTGCAAGAATTCTATTTGACTGATAGCATTTTTGATTTTGTAATAAACACCTTCCTCCATTAAACGCCGAATTCAAAAGCTAGAATTTGTACTAAACGAGGCAGAGTTTATTATCGGAAATACGGTTTTCGGCCTCATGAAAATCTGACGCCGTATTTAAGAGAGACAATGCTTGCAATAAGTAATTCATTGAAAACCTACAGCGAATATCAATGCCTAACAAGTCATCGCATTTAATATTACCAAAAAGATGTTCAATACTTTATGACGCATATTGCAAATCTATTCCTTGCTTTTTAATGTCGGTGCAACAAATACCGAAGTGCTACTGAAGCTGCAAGGGTGCTTAAATCTACCGGACTTAAGTGGGTCTGTCCTGGAGTAGGTCTGCCCTTAAGTGGTTCGGAATGGAGTGGGTCTGTCATAATGGTTAGGACTAGAATAGGATGGGTCAGTGGCGGATTGTGTCCGTGGAGGTAACGACTGAGTTCTTTAGGTAGGACCACATGGGGGCACAGCTCGGTTCTCTTGAATTAGTTCAGATATTAGATGGTTTAAATCTTAGACAGGTTGGTGGAATTGGTTCAAGATAAGGCTTAGTCGGCTTGGAAATCTCGGAGCAAATGTTTACGTAAGTTAGGATATGGGTAAGGGTTCGTCAGATTGGAACATTTTAGGATCTGGCTGGCGTGAAGACGGTCAAGCGTACTAATTCATGCAATTCTTGGTTGGTTTGAATCAGGACGGGGTAGTTTGGGTGGAACATGAATGAGTTGGTCGTGCCCAGGCAGGTAAGGTCTTGATTGGGTTGGTCAGCGTTTAGTCAGGATTAAGTGTGGTATCAAGTCAGCTCCTACGTTAATGTTTCTACAATAAGCAGGTCGGTGGTGATATTGAAACGGACTTAATCACAAGAAAATACGTATGTTTACAGGAAAATATATATTTACGATCAAAATTACTTATCTATTTAAATATGAAAAGATTTCAGAAAGACAGCGACTGCAAATACTCTTTAACAAATTTACATAGGAAAAGTAGTTCATTTGCTGCTACGCTTGCGTAAGAAATTTTATAAGACAAGAAAATTACACCCAAGTCATAAAACCGATCGGATACTATGAAAATGAAGGGGCTGGTTTTCGCCTTAAGTCGTTTCATGATATTAACTCTTCGTGAATGTCCATGTGTTTAAAATACTGTTGATGGCAAATGAGAGAACGCACAGAAGGAAAAGTTTATCGTTCTTGCAGCATTGCATCGGCAATACAAATCGTATATGTTAAAATGTCATTATCCATACAGCCCATCTGACAAAATTAATAGCGTCACGTCACGTGATAAATTCCTACGTTCTGATTCGTTCCCTTGTTCAATCCTCATCATAATCGTCCTCAACTCTGTGATTGTTCTGGTGGAAATCGTATTGCAAGTCATGTTGTATCATGGATGGTTGGTTTAAATTGAGAATGGCATCCTCCAGCTGCAGTTTTGAATAAACGGCTTTGAACTCACTGGTTTCAAGAACTTTTTCAGGCAGCCCCTCAAGCTCGAAGACCTTCCGGACAGCCTATAAAATATGCAATACACGATGATGCGGACCAAGAGTCTCAAAAGATGGTTTGTGGTACAAAATGTAAATATCGCGTAACGGATTCATTTTGGTAATATTTACTCAACGCAATATTCAGTCTCAAAAGAAGACGTTTTGCATTATAACAATAATCAGAGTATGTAGGGCTTGTGTAATCAGAGTAATCAGAGTATGTAGGCACTCAGAGTATGTAGGCAATAATCAGAGTATGTAGGGCCTGTGTGGGGCTTTTAGAAAAAAAGCTACGTATCAAAACCCGCGAGATTACCTTAATACGTCAAATTAAGCCGCGTACTTAAATAGCCTGCACCTTCGAAAATGCAACCTAATAAAAACGCGGCTTAACTAAGGGCGCGGCTTAACTAAGGGCGCGACTTATTAAAACGCGGCTTAATTTATTGTGAGGAAAGCAAAGAGCGAAGAAGAAATGTCACTGGCCGCATTTGCATAGATTTTAAAAGTGGCGTTGAGGAGAAAATAGAAGGAGTTGTTTTAAAAAGCATTATATCCCAAACTGTCCGTTGACTCCTGCGGCCTAATTAAAAACCCCCAAAATGCTAATTTTTGTCAAGTACGGCTCAATTAAAGCCCGGCTTAATTTAATGCGGCTTGATTACATACGCGGCTTAATATGACGTATCAAGGTATTAAATCACTGGGTTGCTGACCAATTTAAAGTTGTTTCTTGCAATTCAGCTCAGGCATGTTCCGTACTTCCTATAATTATAGATTCCCTCGAATCATTGCCTCCCCTCCCCCCTTTAAGATAATATCAAGTAATTATATAATCCTTCTAATTATAGACCCCTCTAATAAAAGACCACCGTTTTGTTGCCCTCAGTTAATAACTAAACAGAATACAAAGGTGGAGGAAGATCAGGTAAGGTGAGAATACAACACTCACAAAAATAAAACTGTTCACCATTGACACAAAGCCATATTATAGAGACCCTTTGGATCACAGTAGCAAGAATACTTAGGGCGTCAACTGTGCCAACAAAAGGGCTTACCCAGAAGAGGAAAGGGATCGCAGAGTTGGTTCAGAAGCACGCACACTACTCTCTGTTAAAGCCATATTATAGAGACCCTTTGGATCACAGTAGCAAGAATGCTTAGGGCGTCAACTGTGCAAACAAAAAGGCTTACCCAGAAGAGGAAAGGGTTCGCAGAGTTGGTCCAGAAGCACGCACACTACTCTCTGTTAAAGCCATATTATAGAGACCCTTTGGATCACAGTAGCAAGAATACTTAGGGCGTCAACTGTGCAAACAAAAAGGCTTACCAAGAAAAGGAAAGGGTTCGCAGAGTTGGTCCAGAAGCACGCACACTAGCCTGTGTTAAAGCCATATTATAGAGACCCTTTCGATCACAGTAGCAAGAATACTTAGGGCGTCAACTGTGCAAACAAAAAGGCTTACCCAGAAGAGGAAAGGGTTCTCAGAGATGGTCCAGAAGCACGCACACTACTCTCTGTTAAAGCCATATTATAGAGACCCTTTGGATCACAGTAGCAAGAATACTTAGGGCGTCAACTGTGCAAACAAAAAGGCTTACCCAGAAGCAGAAGAGGAAAGGGTTTGCAGAGTTGATCCAGAAGCAGGCACACTAGTCTCTGTGATGGTAATGACCAGGTTTTTTAGGAAATTACAGGAAACGGTATGTAACTATTGACAATGATTGGGATATAGATTTGAGGTCTGTTTAGTGTTATATTTTTGCATACTCCATATGTTCTCTTCGAAAAAAAGCTTGTTCCGTACATTAATGACCCCCTATAATCAAAGATCCCATTTCCGGGCACATAAAATTAATTAAAGACAGGTCTTTCATTAGAGAAAGTACAGTCGGCACATTAGTTGCACAAAGAGGTGATTCACTTTAGTTTATATGGGCTTATGAAAAAAGGATTACTGGCCTCGATTTCGTGCACAGGTCTGTTGCGCTTTCCCCCTGTCATTCCGTTTATTGGCGCGCAAAGAAACTTCAGTCTAAGATAGGACTTCGTCCTCCAGTAATTTACTCAGCACATTGATGTAAAAGTGTCCTGCACAGCGTGAATTAGAAATATCTGTAATATGCGGATGTCTGCAGTAAGCATCTGATCAAGAACTCCACGTGGCTACACTCAAGTGCCCCAAAAACGTAATTTACAAAATGACAGGGTCTTTAAATAAAATTCAACAAACGAAGGCTTTCAATATTCGGAGCTTCCACATCGAGAACACTGTTTATTCGAACAGAAGTAATGAATTGCCACATAGCTTCATCCGATATTTGCAACTGACTGACCAAAGTGTGTGTTTTCCTTCAGAGCGCAAAAACTCACGTCAGCAAATTTTTAAATCCACTGAGCGACAATGGAACATTTATAAACATAAATTCTTTATATAGTGCAAACCATCGGTATCATATGGCATTATTTACGTAATATGTAATATCGAGAAGAGAGGATTTGAAATGTTAGTTTTGAAATGAACACTGGAGAACTAGAAAATATGTCACCACCGGGGATCTAACCCGTGAGCCACGCTTTCGCGGCGTGCGCTCTACCAACTGAGCTAGGTGACCTCCGATGTTAACATACTCTATTTCTCTAGTCACCACATTAGCTCCCAATCATCCACCGGTGGACATCGACATCCAGCTCAACGCAATTGGAGACCAGCCTCTCTGCGAAATGTGACTTGACCAAGGAAGAACTGCCCTCCGGACCGTCATCAAAGCAAAGCTCATTAAAATTAGAAAACATCATCGAGAAGAGATGATTTGAAATGTTAGTTTGAAAAGAATAACCCAGAAATAGAGAATATGTCACCACCAGGAAACTAACCCGTGACCCATGCTTTCTCGGCGTGCGCTCTACCAACTTAGATAGATGACCTCAGATGTTAACATACTCTATTTCTCTAGTCTCTTTTCAAAACCAATATATAATAGTTGTTCTATATTAATGTTAGATTTGGTATGTACACGTTTATCAGACTACGAGATGTTATGCAGACCTAATATTTAAAATATATTGCACATGTATGTAGATGTCCCGACGAACTGATGGCAAAGAAGATTTTGTTTGCAAAACCGATGCTAAAACACTACAGGGACCCTTGGATAAACATATCTAAGGTATTACATGTCTTAATTGAGTAAGCAAAGAGAACAACAGAAAAGATAACTGGCTTCGATGCACTGATTTTACGGCAGTCTACCAATGCAGTTCCATAGTGACACGTTGGTTTTTTTTCGGTTTTTACGCCTTGTACTCCCCTTTAACAGGGGCTGGGGCGGTGCCCATATACATGTGACTTTTACTGAAGCATAGAGCACTTTAAGACCGGATGCCCTTCCTGTCGTCACCAATGGCCCTTGGGGGAATCGAACTCGTACCCTCTAGGATAGAAGGCAAGTGAACTATCCACTGAACTACGGCGGCTCATGGAGAACAACTGTTGGAGAAAAACACAGGTACAGGTACAGGTGCAGCCGTGCAGGTACAGGTACAGGTACAGTGTTTGCGAGGGCCGTATTTTTGGTAGTTTAGATGCTATTTAGTGCTGTACTCCAAAAACAGACTTCAGAAAAGCATCAACCTGGAGCCTACTAGAAAGAAATAGTCAATCTATCACCTTCTGTAAGAGTATTGATTAAGAAGACAGAATTCAACCTAGTAAAAAATTAAAAATCTGGGGAAAAAACCAGCTTAAAAACTAACCGTGTTGCCAACAGGAATCGAACCCCTAACCCAAGCAACCCTAAGTCGGCCTGATATCAAAATGTTTCATCTTCAACCAATTTAAAGTTATATTACCTCCATGATACCAGAGAGAACCTTAAGTTGATGCTTTGCTAAAGGAATATCTTGTCTTTCGTTGATCCACGGCCAAAAGAGGTAAAATATTTTGTTCCACCATCCCTGAAAATTAAGCAAATTTGAACCCTTACTCTAAAGATAAAAGCCCAGCACAAGGCGAGTAGACGAAACGTAGTTACTAAACAGTATTTAATGAGCTTTCGGTGCATTCTATCACCATCGTCAAATCGTAAATTACACTTCATAAAACACGTTGGGTTAAGATCACAACATAAACAATAGGATACATTAATAACTAACAAGAGACATACAAACGAGGGAGAGGGGAGTTGAACTTTTGTTAACATTAAGTGAATAGGTATGTTTAGACAAAAGAAGATTTGAGGAAGAGCTTGAATTCTGAAGAACCTGAGGCGGGAAAAGTAAAGTCAGAGGCAGAAAACGGGTTTCAGCATGTAAACGAATACTAGTCAATGGACGGTTAGAAAGCGTTCTCCAGTTAAAGGTGAAACTCCCAGGTGATCCGACAAACGTCTTTGAAATTGACATATTGTCTGACCTAAATACGCTTCTGCACACAAACGGCAACTGCCAGACTATACCTGAGCGTAGTAAAATTGAATCCTTGTCAGGATCTCTATTTGTAAACTAAGTGGAACCTGTACTGATGCAGTGTTTGGTGGGGTTGCGGACCATAGCTTTGCCACCTGCGCAGCTTCACACATATTGCTTTCAGTTATTGGAATCACAATTTCTTATACACTACTGGGGCACGACTCTGCTGTCGAACGGAACGCTTTTCCATATCAAGACTTACAGAAATTACTAAATACATTCCATATACCTACTACTATGCAAAGCAACGAGCGGTGACAAATTAAACAAAAGCAAAATACACTTTTCTGTTGACAATCTAAAAAATGTCCCGTAGAAGTACAATGTTCAAATCAAAGCGTCAGACAAAATTCATAAAGACTTGAAAGTAAAACCTCTCAATTAATACCACTCCCACAGACTGAAGCAAAGACTTGATATTATACAAGCTTCAAGTCTGAAACGGTACGTTGTCAACCGAATTCGAATCCGAGAATCTCTAAAATAATATAATACACCCACCTGAACGAGTCTGATAATAAATTTCTCATCGTTAAGTTGGTTTCTGAGCTGATGGAGATTTGCAACAACAAACTCTGCAAACCTTTCCGCCATGTCTTCCTGTGCAGACTGTCAAATAAATTGTTAAAAAGAATAGTGAAAATATTTCATGGAGTAGGAAGTGCTTATTATGTAAACCCACAAAGCCAGATCATGTAGGCAAAAGTTTTGAAGGGCAAAGAAAAAATTAGCTGAGCTGACCATCACAAAGAAATCGACATCCATACTAAAATTTTGGAAAGTGTTCGACCTCGCGCTTTGGAAACGTGCTGCCAAAATGCGCTTATTTACAATTTGTCCACAACCGTTTGATATTTCTGTCAGTTATTGACTGAATTTCAAAGTTCTACAGCTTGTTCCTAAGAATTTAGACACGAGTTCACTGATTAGAAAAGCTATAATCAAATTTCAAATTAGGAGAGATGCGGAACCCCCCTGAAAATTGATGAATTAGGTCCGTATTTAACGGTCTCCAAGCCATACTTTGACAAAAACAAATACTTTATGGAACTCCAAAGATCGTTCCCATTAATTCAGACCCTTGTCAATCGACCTGGACAGCTGCAAAAATCGGGAAATCGAAAAAAGGGGGAAAATGGTATTAAAAGATCTCGGGTCGGGCCTAAAAGGTTTCCAAAAATTGTGCACATAGTACAATTTTTATCGAGAAGAGAGGATTTGAAATGTTAGTTAGAAAAAAACACTAGAGAAATAGAAAAGCATGTCTCCACCGGGGATCGAACCCCGTGACCCACGCTTTCGCGGCGTGCGCTCTACCAACAATTTTACTTACAAAATAGGTCATTTATGGAACAATTTAAAAATTCATTCCAAAGTTGGTCCCATAAATTCACGTATTTGTCAATT
>JAAAKM020002182.1:0-13718 GCA_010016025.2 Alatinidae sp. Z8VKAUB7J3 | reverse complement strand
GGCTTTGAGCCTTCATCAGTGCCAGACATATACATATTCTCAGCAGACACATTGCAATTGTATATAATTCTCAAAGATATATAAATTGTCTGAAATTTATGATTTGATGCTTTTTAATTATTGTTCAAACTTTTCATTTGAACATGCATGTATTTCTGGTTGGACAGTGATCCTTATATATTGAAGTCATGGCTTTTATACTAAAGGCTTTTCCAATATAGACCTTTCTTAATTAGGTTGCATCACTATAACCAGAAATGAGGCTAACTTGGCAAAGATTTAAGCAAAGGCAATGCTTGCCATAAATTTGAGAATTTCAACTTTTTTACGAGAAATGGTGTCCATTTCAACCAATGATTTGTCTCTTGTTCCAAACTTGAGTTAACAAAAGAATTTGTAAAATCCAATAAAATTTCCTACCTATTTAAAGAGGCATATATACTAGAGTCTTTAATCTGTTTTTCCCAGTGGTGCCTATGGGGGAGGCTATGGTGCCATACCCCTCATTAGGAACCCTTACAAGGGGCATTAAAACTTGTGAACAAATCAGTACAGTGATATTGGCTTAAATAATCCTAGTGTAAATATTTGCTGTGTTCCTGCTTCACTCCACTGATCATAGTTTGGCCCATGGGGCAAAAAGGTTGACCGCCCCGGAACTACAGTGTATTGTATCTCCCTTGTTGCAATTTACGATTCAAACATGAGTGTGAGAATTTTCATGTTTATGTGATAACTCGGTTCTCTCTGACAGGGGCTAATGGTATGCACTTGGACAGGGGATCAACAGGTTTAAGCAACCAATGTACTTGAGGAATATATAATTGAGACTCTGTTGAAGACCAACTCTGAAAATTGATCAAAGGAATCTGTGGATCCCCAATCCACAAACTCATGGGATGACCAGAACTACCGGTATCATATTTTGGGAGACAAGCATTAAAACAGTTATTGTTCAGCTTTTGATGAAAGTTCTTGTGCTTGTGTTTGAATCATAAATTGCCACACCTACCTCCATACTCCATTCTTATGTTCACACTCTGCCATCCACATTCACACTCTTTCAATTGCACTCTACTCTCTCCCTCACATTCACACTTTTTCACTCAAATACTCTTTCACCTTAACACTAGTGCCGTCCATTATCATTCGTTCTGTAATTGATTAATCGCTGGAAATAGTGACAATTGATCAATTAATCAGTTATGGTATATAAAGTGTGGCTAGGGGCTGGGATTTGCTGGGGTTCATTGGGTCTGGTCCCCAATTGGGTGATGTACAGTTCTCATTCGTGAACAAAGATCCCATACAAATTTACTAACTGTTGACAGGCATATTTTTGATATGCTTCTACAAATGCTTAATTAAAAGCGGACAGTGGACAGCACTACTTCACACTCTTTGACCCACACTGACCATCTTCAACTCACCCTCACACTCTTACACTCACCTTCACGACACTATTCTCTTGTCCACACTCTTCCACTGATATCCTCTTTCAGCCCTATGTGCACTCTTCAACTGACCAATGCACTCCTTCACTTGCACCCAATGCAATGAAATTGCAAAACATTGGACATAACAAGTGAATTTTGAACGTGGGTTTTGCTACGTGAATGATTTCCACAAAATTGGATATACAGATTTTTGTTTACAACATGGTGAATAATCCACCAACAAATATATCAAGGGCTAACACCAAAATGGAAACTGCGTTATTCACAATATTTTGTCTCTTAAAACTTCCTTAAGCTTATTGGAAGTAGGTTAAACTGACCTCGGGCGCCTACATTACAGATATGAAAGCAAAATAAGAACTGCAAGTAGGTGCATTCAATTGGGAGAATTCTATAGTAAATACAACATGTCTTGTTTTACGGAGCTCAGGAAAAGCAAATACGTAAAGAGAGGAACCTAAAATTAACAAAGGAGAAGTTGTATATGTTATTGCACTGGTAAGAGCTAAAGGGGGGGGGGCACAAGGATACATTACATATTCTTGGGAAATCAAAGAGTATTTTGGAGAGAAGATATTGCTAATTACATGTAACTTACTTCTTATAAAATGATTGAGGATCAGGGGCAGCTCGTGCCTATGGGCAAATGGGCACAGTCCCCCTTAGCAGAATCTAGATATTGGGAAAAATTTAATAAACAAACTAAAATTTCTTTTTCCGTTTTCCTAACTCACTGTTTCCTAACCTCTTTGTCTTCGAAATAAGTAGAAAGGAATTCGTGGCATCTGAGACGTAAAAAGGTGAAGTGTGAACTCTGCGTACCACTGGGAATTTGCATTTGAAGCTGTCTTGGCGAAGTTGCAGCGATAATTCTTGAGCAATACGTGATCAGCAGGTGTTTCTTTGTGCAATCATAACAAAAAAAAATTGGGAGGACATTTCAAATTTGGCCCTGGTATCCAGATCCTTTTTATCACTGATTTCCTTTGTGAACGGCATCTTTTATTGTTGATCTGTGAGTTTACAAAGAAGCTCTGGGGGGACATACGAGAAATAACCAAACTACAAACTTCTTGCACACAATAACCGAGAACATTCTTACGAAAAAGCTACCTTTCACTCAAGGAACGTCGGCTTTCCTTGACTCTTTCATTCAGGAACTTCGGTGATCAGTGAGTATAAAATCGCATAACCTTCCGAACCAGGATGCATAGATTACAAGGCATCACCATTTCGGAAAAGGAGAATTCCATGTGAGAATTCGTTTTTCATCGTATGCTGGGCCTCAGCTAGCAATATAAGTCTGCACAGCCGTATACGCTATGTTTAGTTAGTATTGCTAGTTAAGTGTTACTAGTGAATTTACCTTAACTTCTTTAGGGATAGGCAGGTACCGTGTACATGTATAGCTTCCTTTTCAGGGGCGATATTGAGCGGTATGTTTGAAGGGTGTCCATCGATAAAAGGGAATGGGATGAGGGGGATGAGGGGGTCAATTTTCAGTGATTTGTACAATATATTATCTTTTAATAATAAATTTGAAACTTAAAATAAATTTGCGAGCGAATTAATTTTTATTTGATGAATG
The DNA here is from genome assembly GCA_010016025.2 of Alatinidae sp. Z8VKAUB7J3. NCBI lineage: Eukaryota > Metazoa > Cnidaria > Cubozoa > Carybdeida > Alatinidae > Alatinidae sp. Z8VKAUB7J3. The sequence goes on along the minus strand of JAAAKM020002182.1, from coordinate 10,673 downwards.
CAATAAATCCCAAGTATTAGCTGTTTAGTTATTTGGTTAGACCCTAGGCCGAATAAATTGTTCACTAGATATCCTTTGTGAAGGACCCCCTCAGTGTGGTGAAAAACCCCGTGGACAAAAGCTGTTGTCCAACAATGGTGAGTCTTGAGTGGGGAAATTTAGGAATATGAAGGGAAATGGAACAAAAAGTGGTCTTCGTTTTGACTGTGTCCAAAATCTAATTTGAAAACAGGAGGTATGATCCCCTTCATGTAAGAAACTTTGACCCCCGAGTAACCGAACCTACCAACCGCCACTGTTAAGGATATAAGTTTTAAAATTAAGCGAGATTATAGTAGTATGCAGAGGATAAACAGCACAGCATTACCTGTCTAAATTTTAATGGGGGAATCTGATCACCGAGGACATACGCGATTAGATAAACACCTGTGAACCGTATGTGACCAATCGCTTCATTTATCCCTGTGCTTTGCTTTTGTTTGAGTGTACATCCACGCAACGTATCATTAGTAATACGAAGCGTCGTGAAGTCTGAAGGCAAATCGTGTGACAGTCTCGTGAATGAAGACGAAACAGGGAATAGAGTACTAAAGTGTGACGTCACGATTTAATGAATATCAGAAATTTGATACTTTTTGGACTCGTTGCTTTCTTCTTGTTGAAATAGACAACCTGTCCAAATTTTAAAATGATACCTTGAGCGATCGATGAGGTACGTCCTTTCAAACTTTCAATCGTCCCTATCAAAACCTTGTCAAATAGACCCAGTTCATAATTTTATGAACTGAGAAAAATTAACTGTGTTTCCTTAAGGCCTTTTCCAAATTCAAACAGCCGTTTCTCGCAGCTGATATGAGATATGGACGCGACATTTTGTTTACGGGCATTCTGTGGCAGGGTTAACACTGTGATCCAGTCAAAATTGCGGTTTAATCGAAAGGAGTTTTTTATGACATCATCACTTTAGTACTCTATTCCATTGACCTTGATTATGGAGCCCAGAAAAAACGTCTGCTCCAAATGATAGTGCTTCTAGACTCTAGAGCTTATCGCAGGTACTTTTTGTGGAATCTATGTGATACGCTGACCTAAGTGGGGTATTTAGGTGATGACGTTTAATTATAAGTGATAGGATGTCAGTAAAAGGATATTAAGATATTGAGGAAAGGGCGACTATTATAGTCTCATTATTTCTTTGGAGGAAACCTGCTGCCAGCTGTTTCTTCTTAGTCAAATAGAAATATAACCATAGCCGTGTTCACACCAACATCCGTTGTCGAAACCGTTATACTTATAACGGGCTTGAAACCGATTTAACTACAACCGTTTCGAGATCAGTTTATACTGGATGTGTCATGATATTGGTTCATAATGGCGGATGATAGCTGCGGTAGGAAATTGCTCTTTATTGTTGTGGTCATAGAGTAGGGAAAGGGTTTACTGAAACTGCATTATCGTTTAGTTTTATTTACAGTATAATGCTACAATCAACTCAAAGGAATATTCACAGGAATTTCAGGACAAGTCCTGTTCGTCGACCAATCCTACAGTTTGTGGAAGTAATTAAAGTCAAGTATTTGTTTCTTGTCCAAGCTGAACTTAACTTCGGTCGTTCATAAATCAAAAGCCATCATCACCAGTATGATTTGGTTAGAAGCGCCTGTTATGCTTTGACCTGCCCCCAGATTTCACCCATTTTGGCAATTCCACACTTAGGCTTCTTTAAAACAGTTTCGATATCACATCCATAACCGATGTAAACTACAACGGTTGCAGAACCGTTTTAAGCTGTGGTGTAAACGCAGCACATGTTCCCAATGGATCCCAGTATATCATGTATTTATTGTGTAGCATCTTTTCTGTTTATTTATTATATTTACGAGATCAGCACACTGGTTTACAGGAGTCTTTGCTTTGTGGAAGGCGTGTACCTTACAACTGCACGTGATGTGGCCACCAGAATCAGTTCTAAATTTCGGGTTACACAGCACTAAGAAACCCGTTAAAGAAGTAAAGGGGTTTCTTTCCGTCAGAAATCAAGGCGGAAACCGAAGAATGTTAGCTTGAACTTGCCACTTGATCCCTTTTTACTCAGTGGGCCTACCTCTTACGTAAACATTAAATTTCGGTCAACGGTAGTACACTTTGGTCCAATAAATTACGGTATGGTACCGAAACGCTTGGATCGTGTTTTTTCAATATTCTTTACAAAGAGGCTATGATCTGTTAAAAATTGTTTCATTTTGTAAAATTTAGCCAATGTCAGATAGGGTTGAAAAGCAAGAGAGAGCGTGTTTACATCTTGCTTCTTTTGCAAGTTGCATATTTTCGTTTGAGTTATCTAGCGCCTTAAATCTGCCTAAGTATCATGTATAAATCCCGTTAACAGACCTGGCAGCCGGAGATTTCACACAAAAGATAGTTTGTTTATTTGTATAGAATTGAAGATAACATTATTGTTGTATAATGAGTTTCAATCCTGTGAAGACGCCAGCCTGAGAAAACTGCGGAGAACTTAGTGGTAAAAACGCTAATCATTTGTTGTTTAAGAATCACCATGTATTACCACAAGACAAAGATTTCCTTTGTCACGAGATGTCATGTCGCTTCCAAACCACTGAATTTGTAGCCTTGTTTATATTGAAGAACGCTTTGACAAATAGCCCTATGTGCTTATGGTTACATAATTAATTACTGCACAAAGATTGTTTGCAGTGAAAGTGACTTAAAAGTTGGCTTGTAGGGAGTTGTCTTCCCATGGGCATTTTGATCAGAGCTGGAGATTTAAAAGTGGGCATTGCTTTTGTACATCAATTGAAGGAGTACACCTTTTAACAGAGATACATCCAATCTATCTGGTGACCGGAGGCTGATTGCTGTACCGGTGTGAACTGTGAGAGCGATTTATGGCTTAGCCCCATATTAGTTTCAAAGTGTTTACATCATCATAATTCGGAGAATAGTGGCTGTGAAGAGGATTCTGATATTATTATTTAACGGACAAAAATGATAGCAAATCGAAGCTTTCATTGAAAAAGAATTGACGTACTGATAGATAAATCGTTGTTTGACTTGGTATTTATTTTGTTCGTTAAAATGAGGGCTTATTTCAATTTCAGTTAAACTGTTAACTCCTTGCTTTGCAATTAAAGTGTTTTAAATCACAATAATTTTGCTCTAAGGTGGAGAAGCCAGGGTCGTCGGGGCATTACCCATATAGTCAAATTAACACAGGTCTAAAAGCATTTGGCTTTCTCGTTTGGCAACCCAAATGGTGAATAGCTTAGCGATAAGACTTCAACCATAAGTACCTTGAAGATCGCGCATGTTATTTTTGCGTACTGATAAGGCATAGTTTTTCTAGGATTTGAGACTGTAGGATCCCGAGCCCAAGAGGGTTTCTTGTAAACACTTACGATCAGGGCGATCTTTATTTCGTAGGAATCGAATCTAAACTGATACGAAGTGAAGAAAAGGAAGACGTATTTTTACCGTCTTCGCTATTCATAATCTATCTTTGTCCTTATGTTGAGACGTTAGTAGTACTCGCCGATTATTTAAATTTTAATGTTCTCTTTCAGTGCAGCTCATATTATGACAGAATGGTTGTTGTTTTGTCAAGTTGAAATAGAATGCAACAAAGCGGACTCAAGTGGATCCGGTCTCTTCTAAAGGGAACCCGCCATGGATTCAACCCCATGAGTATGGATAGAAACAAAATAGGAAGACATAACATTATACTGCTTTTATCAGACTAATGACTAGCCTGTGTTACAGACCAAAATAGGTTTCTTTTTTGTTTATAAAGTTTGTTGTGATCCAAACGCAGGTCAACTTGTGACATGTTGTTTAACACTGGCCTCCAATTATTCGTGGCCTCCAGCTACAGTTCAGGTGACCCCCGAGGGATCGCTGCACTAGGCTGAAAAGCCACGATGTATCAAATCAGTAGCGCAAGATGACTCCAAAGCCTTTGAAAGTTTTACGGGTACTACACACCCAAACGAGTACTTTTTATCTTGTCGCTGTGCTTATTCCGCACCCATTTTTAGTTTTAATGAGATGATAATTTATTAGTATGTTGCGGGGAACCGAAGGGGTCCACTACAGTGTTTTAAGGCATTTTCTGTCTGTTTTGTAGGAAAAGCAGCCAATGGTATGGCCTTGAATTCGGAATTGTTGTCACAGAGAGTTAGTGATTTTCTAATAGGTCAACTTCACTCTCTTCTTGGATTTTCATCAGTGGAGTCGCTTACGAAAGAGGATAAAAAGCTGATTGTTCAAGAATTATTGTTTGGAAAAGCTGTTGGAGAAATATCGAAAATGACGCATTACGAACTTTTATCTCATTTAAATATTGCCAATCAGGATGAATATGTTATGTTTACGGTGTTTCAGACTATGGAGTATTTTCCTCGTTTGATAGGCATGTGTGGATCCATGTATGCTATGGAGAAACTGACTCCTCTGAACAGAATTAACTATAACTTATTACCATGGGCAATTCGTTCGAAGCTTGGGCACGAGTTTCTAGATCTTGTGCAAGAATTGGAGACCAGTCGGGTTGGGGCGCTCAGTCATTGCGATATCCAAGAAGGAAACTTCGGTGTTTCGGATAATTTCAAAGTGAAGGCAATCGATGTGGACTTAGTGTTTTCTGAAGAAAGGATCAATGACATTTTACCGCAAGCTAATTGTACATCCAGTGATGACTGTGATTTCTTCGACTGCGTGTCTTACTGTGATGCTAGAACTAACAAATGTACAAATAGAAAAATAACCAATAATCTACAGGTAAGTGAGAAATTCGTGGGGTACCAAAGAGGTTGTGATTAGGCGGGGAATAGAACAACATACCAAGGCCTCAAATGTCTCAAATATCACATTTCCACCTTCGAATGGTGTTTTTATGTGCAAAGCATATATGTAAGGTCATGGAGTGGGAGGGAGGGGGGATTCAATCTTTAAGGGTTTTAGTTTAACCGTGAGGCCAGACCCAAGCATCACTGTCACAATTGGAAGGGTTTGCTTTTTACTGTAGACTCATACATGGTACTAAGAATGTGGTACAGTATTCACTCTTTTAGGTTTAAAAAGTCTAACTTTTTTTTAAACAAGGCAATAAAGTATTCAATAGTTTTGCTGTTAAAAAGAGTGGTGTTAAATGGTAGACGTCACAGGCTTTGCTGGGATCAAATGGGGATTCCTAACTGCACTCTAAGCATGAGTGTTGAGTAAGATGAAACTCGAAAGAGTAAATCGGATTAGACTTGATCTGATTTAGCTAATACCTTTTTCGCAATTTTCCAGCATTTTGAAGTAATCCTGGACGCATTACTGTGTAATGCTTTCGAGTATTGGCTCGATTGGATTGGTTTCTGTTATGACACAATCATGGTATGTTAACTCATATGCAGTAAAAATGAAAATAGTAAGACTTTACAATCACGTTACATCTTTCACCAAGCTGGTGAATTTTGCGTAGCGGTTGACTCGTGGCAGCTAGAGGCGAGGGCAAAGCGTGTAGTGGCGTTCTCTCAAATTTTGGCGTGGGAGAATCTTGGATATTATTTTACCTGAGAATTAATACGGAAATTTTAAGTAAAAGTGGATAAAAAGCAACTACGGCAACAATATCGTTGTAGTGTTTATGCACTTGTAATTATTAGCTACGGTGTAAGATGGGAATTTGCCACATCTTGGATTTGGGTGTGGGGGAAGGAGGGTTACTGGTGCAGGCAAGAGAAGAAGATATACAGAAGTTAAGAGAAATGTTCCACCCATAGTGGAAGCGTAACTAGTCAAACGCATTGTTGCTAGACACTGTTTACAATAATATTGGGTGCTATTGACACGGACAAATGATGCAAAGTAAGGTTTATAGGAACATGAGGATCAAGCGTAGATTGTTTAACTGACCTTTATCATGTGATGCGGTGTTTTGCTACCCGGGGGTATGAAAAATAAAACAAATTAACAACAATCATTTCTGTATACTAAAGTACTGGAATCATTTTTGATAACTGAATCGTGTTTATTAGAGTTACGATCTTTGTCGCCCGTTAAGACCCCGCGATGTATAATGTAGAAAACGATATAAAACGTTTATAGAGTCTTAACAAGATTCATTTACTTTCCAGGTCTTATGTAGGGATATCTTCTCACGTCACAAGTTGGAGCAAGGACTTCTGGAGAATCCTCCATCGCAAATATACGAAAAACTGAATTCACTTTTGAAATTCTGCTCGTCACAGTACTTTGGCGTCTTGACCATGAAAAGCAGACAGGTACAGAACATGATTCGGGAGCTGAAGTTATTACTGAATTCGAACTATGAGACCCTTTAGACACCGGACGTCCAACTATCATGTTGTAGATGGTATTAAAATTTGGAACAACGGGATTGTCCAGCAGCAACAGCCCACATGCTAATGAATCGAGGACAGCATTTAGTGTTGAAACTTGTGCTTGGTACAAGTAGATATGGAAGGATAACAAGATAGAGCTACAGAGAGTACTAAGGAATTACACGGGGCGTGTATGGCAAGGACTATGTTGATAGTGGAACAACAGTAGAATCATTGTAAAGGGGACACAGTATCTGTAAAGAGCGCACCTTCGTAAAGCCTGTGGAGTTCTGAGCCGTTTCCAGTCAACTCACAGCCTCGTCACTAGCCGATCAGAAGTTGCAGTATAATTCCCTGGAACCGGTAGTTCATCCCATTGTAGTTGAGATATAAATCCCACAGTTGATCTATCTGTTGTGGGGCGAATAATATAAACTCAGGAAACGTCACTGCACAAACACGTTATAATAGGATAAAGTTTCTTAGGGCTTTACACACCTCAGGAGTTTGACCCCTGTAACATAGCAACGATATGCAGACCCTATAAAAGTCGAATTTATTTGAATCAGACTTGGATATCTGGCAGCACCTTATTTAAATTTGTACAGTACCCCTACCATGGCCAAAATGAGAAAATTGAGTATGACGGTGAAGCTTGACTCCAAGTTTTACAATCCTACACAGCAAAATTTGGGAGACGAACCTGTTAAAAGTATGTTTATTTTCGACGTGTGATTGTGGTTGTATCTTGGATTGCAGCTTTAACGTTTTCAGTTTAAAAAGCAGGTTTGTTAGCAATTGCATAGTTGTTTAAGAAAAAAACGTAGAAAACCGTGGGTACAACTGTTAGCGTTTATCGTCATTGAAAACCAGTAGGAATTTGACATTAGATAAAACCTTTCCATTTAATGTCCATGGAGTAGGATTGAGGGAGGATATCTGCTAACGATGGGATTTGGATTAAACAAGGGCAGAAGCGACGAGAGGCAGGGGGTCATGCTCCCACGTATTTGGTGGAAGATAAACATATATATATTGTGTATATGATTTTTTGTACCGCTAAAATACATCGAGGGAATTATGATGTTATAAGCTCCCTTTTGATTTTGAAAGTTTCACTTACAGTAAACTTCATTGAGACATCGACTGATAATAAAATTAAATCGAAAAAGTACTTTGGCAATATTTTTACAGGGGACGAAAATTTCATCACAGGCATGGCCCCCTAAAAGCCCCCTTACCTACAGGCTTTTCCCCACTTCTTTGGTTTGATTTTGCCCCGTGCCGTTTTGAAGCTTGCCATTTTGAAGCGTGCTGTGATTACACCAATAGTGACAGCGTTGACCGAAGTTATGTAAGTGATAATTTCAGGGAGGCTGTAGAGTCTATATATAGATGACCATTCTAATATGAAACTATGAATTAAATTTTCATGATAAAGGTTTGTCTCTTTGGGAACCCTTACATTCTTTCGAATGTTCCACTTGTTGGAGACCGTCTTACACCTTCGCCGAGAAGTAGGTCCATTAATAGAGTACCTTATGTACAAATCAGTAATTTAAATTGTGTGTTATTGTGGTCAAGATTTCATTTGATGATTTCGACCAATCTCGGTGTTGGAAGCAGTGATGGAGTATGCTAGAAAAATGACATATTCACCTTTTAGAGTCGATTCAGACCATAAATACTACTGAGATCATTTTCTTAGGCGGTGCCCCACAAGGGCGTGTCTAGTTGGCATGTTGTTTCAGTTTATCGTAACAGTGAATGCATATTCACAACTTACCCCCCGTTCCAAAATTACTCATCGCTCCGTATAAATTCATAAGCTCAAGTTGTGTGTTTAGTACCAGGTTTTATATGACGATTCCACCATTCTGGATGGTGCGAAATGAATTACTAAGTATGATATCACAATAGAACAGTCGCTGTTTGAAACGTCAGTATAAATATACCCTTCTTTCCGTTCTATCTGGAAGTGCCAGATTAAGATTCAAACCACTATATAGGGTCAGAATTTCGCTTAGCAGATTGCGTACACCGGATTTTAGATCTCGTTATTATTGGCCTTTAGATGCAAGAAAAGTACTCATCAGTTTGGTCCGTCGTTTATGAGATCTCGAGGACGCAATACGGGACCATAAATCTAACCTGTTCTCCCTAAAGAACATCTGTCCACCTTACTTTCGTGGGTGGTGTGCCCTTTGATAAAGTGTTACATAAGTAAATTATAACAAATTTTTGTCATTTATCGATTGAATTTTTCTGTAAGGAAGTTATGCGAATTCTTGCAGGGAAGTCAATAATGGGAAGGAAAAGAATGCAAAATGTCATGCAATCAACGTCAGTTTGTTGAAGTTACTTCCTGAAACGAAAGTTTTTAGCAATGTAGTAATCTACAATTTGAAGTTGTTCAATACGTGGAGTATTGCATTGATTTGTGTGTTATGGCTCGTGGGTATTGTGTCTTTGCCGGTCACTGGATCCAGAATAATATCTCCCTTTTCTACATCATTCCGACCGCAAAAGGCGTTGTTACTTTTACCTAATTCTATAGTTAGTACTATAGAAGTTCTATAGTTAGTAGTTGCTTAGGTGGCCTATCTGAGCGTACCTCACCTTCCCCCCCTAGAAGGTCAGCCTTAAGGCCATAACACAATTGTGGAAATGCGATTTTGTGACTTCTGAAAGATATAATCAACTCTGTTACCCTTACTGCTTTTGTGCAATCCTTTACCCAATGTTTACCTACCTACTGTAAAGCTGCCGTTGCTGTGTTTTCAAAGCTGTATTGTAATAAGTTGCAAGATCTGCTACTAGTGGAAAGTGTTGCGGGAAAATTGTAAATCTAGGCCCATGAAACTTTTCTTTCTTACGCTTGGGTCATCACTGAACCAGTAGTTAGACTACCAGATATGAATTGCAACAGTGCAGCTTTCTTCATTCCCCTTACAGAGGATTCTCGTGGAACGAGTGCACTTTATTAATGGTACTGAGTGGAATAAAACAGCTAGAGATATACACGTTTTTTGTACCAGCAGCTCAGCCTTCGCCATAGTTTAGGATGACTTTATTGTGAGGTCAAAATTCTTGAAATTTACTTACATTTTTGCGACTTCCCTTAATGTTGGTTCATAAAGCGTAGAGAAAACTTCCCCAACTAACTATTCTTTCGCGGTTATGTAGAAACGCTATCGTTCCCCGTGTTAACTTAAATTGAATGGTTATGCTCTCCATCTCCTGACATAGCCATATACATGAAGTATAATGACCGGGTACGTGGATTCATAGTTACCTGTGATTGTCATGAGACATACCGTCCTCAAGTCGATTTCAATATTTGCGAGTAGCAGTGTCAGTGCTTGTGCAACAAAGATGCGGTACTGTTTACTAACAGAGATTAAATGCTAAAGAAATTGCGAATCTTCTGCTGGTACTACACCTGTTGATAATTGGCTTTCACTAGTAGAGATTAGCCAGCTAGTAGCACTTTTTGTAGACTAAAGTTCCAGCGTCAATCTGTGTGCCTTTGGAATGCTCTTTCAAGGCAATATTTATGTCCATGCGCATTTCAGTATTTATAGTTGTTACATCAAGGCTGATGAGTCATATTTGCTGGAATCCAGCTGAGACCTTGCAATGTTTATTGAGTCAGGGTCGGAAAATCTTATCGTTTCGACAACCCGTACTTGCACATTAGTAGAGTAAAACCGAGAAATACTAAATTGTTTCTGACGAAATGATACACTGTTTTGATATCCACCGGATACAGTGAACCTTATTGATACTGGTCGCACTTGTATTAAGCACGTTCAGTGATCATTACCGAGTCCTTGTAAAACCTTGTCTGATTATTTTGTTTTTCTCTTTCATGCGTCTTGTTGCTGCAGCGTTTACTGTTTCTCAGTATCAATGGTATTGTGAAAGGCGGGTGTCTTTCACGATAAACCATTACAGATTTTTCTTCTACCGTCCCTGTTTTCAACCCATTACAAAGCAACGAAAATTTACGTTTCTTGTCAGTTTTATGACTAGCTTTACCCCTCCCCTGATTCAATAGATTCCCAGATAAATGAACATTACTTTGACGTCACACAACATACGGACTGACGAAGTTTGAAATTAGCACAAAATTTGCAATGGGCAGAAATTGCGCGATGCACTGGAAACAAGAACCGGAGCTCTGCCCCTGGCACACTTCTGCGTATCGAATGCGTTTGATGCTATTCGCCGAGTTTTTGCAAATTGCGGATGCAGATATTGGGGTTTCCCTCCTTTGGGTCTATTAAAGCTGCCTCTTACTAACGAATGGTCTCATTTCGCTAG
>JAAAKM020002181.1:0-13718 GCA_010016025.2 Alatinidae sp. Z8VKAUB7J3 | reverse complement strand
AGTTTATAACAATTTCATCATTTTCCCTTTGAAAAGACTTTCAAAATTAACAAACAGGGATCCCATACGCTTTGAAACATAATGTCCACTACTCTGTTAAAAAGCAGTTCAAGACTGGAATTGTCATCGCCTATCAACTGGGGCACACATGCACAATTGTTTACATTGACAGTATGTGGTACTGATTAAGAAACATGCAAGACCTTTTCAAAGTCCGTAAGAACGTTAACGTTTTCTCTAATGCAACTGCCAAGAAGTGCTGCAGCTCAACATTACACAGATACTTAATCTCCTCCTTTTGATTTCCACACTCCATTTTTTCATTATTGTTATTTCATATAATTCATTATTTCTAATTACTCTGAGCCATTTAATGTTAAGTAGTCTCCTGAGCAGTGTTCTTTGAAAAATGTCTATTTCTTCCTCTAATGATTTAGTTAGGGTCCATAGCTCACAGTTGCACAGGAAGACACTTGATGTATATGTGTCAAAAACTCTCAATTTTATTGACAAAGTTAGTGTTTCCGAGTCCAAAATGTGTTTGACTTTATTATAATTATTTGTGGCCAATCCTTTCCTTCTAGATATATCTGATTTAGTATCCAATAAACTTCCAAGATATTTACATTTCTTCCAGCCCTCGATTTTTCTTCCCTTTTGATGTCATATTCTTCAGTTTTTCAGATGTTAACATTCAGATTTCTTCTTTTTAGCTGTAGAGGCATTGTATTCTTCCTGTGCTCTATAATATGTTTTGAATTTGAAATGTAACTGATGTCATGAGAAATGCTTTTCGTAAAATGTTTGTTTTGCAACATTTGAGATTAGTGAAGTGCAGATGTACGTAGGACCAAACCGTCGCTCGACCCTCTTGTTCGTTCGCAACCAGGTTGTTTGGCAGTGATCATACTGGTAAGATCACAGCGAAATACCTCTTCTAATTTCGGATTAAATTCTGAATATGGTTTGACATTTCGATTTCCTTTTATCCGATCAGATATATGCTCCCCACCTTTATAAGCGGTACTTTTCGATTGAGGATGACAATAATGTCAGCTTGCCACACTACTTTAAAACCGTGTAAATTTTTTTCTAAATAATTTATGAACGTTTTCTAAAGTTTCCTTATGTTTAGTGATATAGGATTAACAATATTGTGACGTTACTCTAAATTTCTATGTGAAAAGTTGGTGGTGCTTGAAATAATAAGAGGTTCATTGAGCCCAGTGGCTCCCTGTGTACAGACGATAATGATAATTGATGTAGCCTTTGTCGATATATTCCGCTTGTAAATAATTTGCGAAGCTCTTATTGAGATAACGTGTTTGCAAACGCATCTGCACTGTTAAGAACTGTTTACTGGTTAGTAAAAGCCATCTTATTAATTGCTTCCTTCGCTTGTGGTGGAGCGTTTTTAACTTGTTATTAGCAGCTGATTGGTTGTGTGAAAACGTTGGTCAGACACTGATCATAGCTGATTGTCTGGTAAATCAATTTGCTGGATAATAGGTTTAACATGTTTCGTTATCAGTAGGGGAGCCAGTGAGAGGCGGTCCTACTGGGCGGTTGAGTCTGCCTCATGGCTTTCTTCTCTGCCCAGTAGCCAAAATTGAGGGGCGTTGCATTTGGACGCCCCAGTTGCCCTTTATTTATTAGTTAGCCTGTTTGGTGGTTTTTCTGTTTATTTAGGGTAATTTCAATGTCGGGTCCACTGCTCATCAGGGGTCTTTGATTGAGAGATTGCCAGGGGCTGAGGGAGGGGGGCTCACTTATTTCAGAGATCAAATTTTCAATGCGTCCAAATGTGATCAAATGACTGCATACTTGTATAGTGATAGTAGTTCTGTCTAGCAATATCTTCAATTTGTTTCAACCCGCTTACTGTCACCCATCCGTTGTAATTGCTCTTTTGATATGATAGTGACTTCATTGGATTAGGATTGCTAATGAAACATTAAAACGTTCCCCTTCCCCAATTTGTTAAGAGCACATGCCGCCCCTGTGCAAGACATAGCTGATGGTAAATTTGGTCTATTCGTGATCCAATGCTAGAACCTTTCCAGGATCCCTATTGTAACACTATAGCCTGATAATCTCGCGTACGGAATTAGGGAATGTTTCAATTATTTAAAATACTAAACATATAGTTGTAGGAACTTAGGAGATAAGTATTGCAGAATCTGAAACTTCTTTTTGTCTTGACAAAGCCGTCTTCACGTATTTCTTGCTGTGTTGTTGCTTCCGTAAATCAGTTCTTATTGTAATACTTCGAAAAAGGCGTTGATGAACTGATCTGCCATGCCCTCTTGTTGAATGAAAAGTAAAATTCTTTCTGTATCTTCTCTTGTTGAGATTCAAAGGACATGGATGGATTCTCCTTCGCAAACAATTCCCCAGAGCAGCTTGACTATGTAATTCTTCACTCATTTGTTTTTCCATTTCACCAACAATCATGCGACATTCTAGTCAAGTGCCAACAATCATACGTCTGCAAGTCAATCGAATTCGCTTCTGTTGCTCTTCTGCCCGTTACTTTCTTTACCTAAGTAGTTGAAATCGCATAACTGCATTTTGTGAGATGAAGCCGATTAGACAAGATGATGAAATCTTGACAATTTTACTCTGCCAAAAACGTCATGAGTGACATTTGTTTAACATCTAATCAACGTATACGCTAATCGTCTATGAAAGCGTAGGCACTCGGCAATCAGTGACTTAAATTTGGCCCACACAACAGGCCTTTTGCACGTAAACGGATTAGAATAAATATTTGAGGAGCTTTGATCACAGGCTGTGTTTAACGCCTTTATTCTTTTAATGGTCAACTTGACAGTTATAAACTTGAAGACATTGTTAATTGTACAGAGATTCTTCGAGGCGGAATATTTGTTTTCATTTTTAGGGAATTTTAGGGTGGTTTTGGAAAATTACTGATAGAATGTTGAATATGATTACGTGTATTTTGAAGCCGACCGACAACACAACCTAAGCTAATTGTTAGATGTCTTGGAAACGTTGAATAAAAATTCACGAATTAGTTTTGATAGTGTCATGGAAATACTTTACAGAAGTAGCAAGATTCAATTTATGATATTAATGATAAATTCATGTGTGAAAAGGGGCTTACTAGTTACAGAATTAAGATGGAGAGCCTACATCGGTGATTTAATTGCTGTTGTTGCTAACAAAGTATATAAAAAGCAGTGGGGAGCAAACGGAAAGAAATAACACATACTCTACATCATTTCTGTTTCTTCTAAACTCCTTTGCCATGTGCCCTCTCTTTCCTCTTTCCTCTTACATTTTCAACCTGTCTCTTCCTCCTCCGACTTACGCTCGTTTACATCTTAGTCCTGTTCGTCTACGTGTTCTCCCTCCGCTTCTTTTACATTCTTACCACTGCATCATGTTTTCTCATGTCTATTTTCCCTCTTTCTTAGCTTTTCTTTTTCTGTTTCTTTTGTTCCTCTTTATTGCATCATTTTTTCTATTCCGGTAATTTTTTTATTATTTCATCATTTTTCATTCCTGTTTATCCAATTCTCGTTGTGGTTGCCTCTGTCTCAATTTTTGCTTTTCTCGCTATCATCATTTTGTTTATTATCACTCCTCTGAACCTGTTGTTCAATTCCTGATTTTTCTTCTTTTCTCATTATCTTTTCGGCGTTCATTTATTCTTCTCTCTTTATCGTTTTCTATACGGGCCCTTTTCTTCACTTTGTCGTTTTTCTATTTCCTATTTTCGATTTCTGTTTTGTTCTTTTTTCTTAATTTTTTCTAATTGCGCTTTTGTTTTTTCTTTTTCGTTATTTCAATATTCATCATTTTGTTTTGGTAATTGTTTTATTATTATGCGAAACCTACGGTACACTGTTCAAAAGCTTTGAATACAAAATGTATAATACACTAACTGAAGCCGGTGCTGCCTTCTTGTACGGCTCATTAATATTTCACTATATTGCGGTCTAAGCGTAAAAACGAGCATTGATATTTTTTTAAGCTCATGAAGAGAAAGAGGAATAATAACTAGCGTTTAATTAAGTAGTGAAAAACAGGATTATTATTTTAGTTGGACGCAGCCCGGCTTAACTTCGTCAGTCAAAATCTTGCTCTTAGCGTAAAGAAGGCTGGCCACCTCTGATCAAAGCATTATGGAAGTGTAAAACAATTGAAACAATTGAAACAATTGAAACAGTACACAGATACGTAGAGGGAGGTTGTGGACTATAGGTGTATTGATGGGTGTTGGCTATAAAAAGTTAGTAGGAATATAAAGCCGTAAAGACTGGCTATTAATGTAGTGAGACAATGGAGTTTATTCTGTTACTAAAGTTTTAAAGTGTATGTGATAAGACATATGTCAGACTTATTGGCCGCGATTTGTTGTTAGTTTTGTTCGTTTTTGATTTCCACTTTTAACTTAAGACTACTTTGTTCAGAGTGCAGATGGTCCCCTATGTGACAGTATATACATTCCCTCTTTTCATACAGGAAACGGAGGGCTTACTGAAACTTAGAACGAAAAATTCGCGCCTTCCACATCGATCCACTGCTGTACAGACGCACAATGCGAAGACAAGGAGTCTGATGTCACTTAAACTAGGTGAGTAAGGAAGCAGGTATTTGTTATGCTGGTTTCAGGATAACTTTCTTCTCCTTTAAACCGTGGCTAGAAAATTGTCGTATGCTGGTGGCATTGGCAAAACAGCCTCTCCTCCACTCTCCACTATTGTTGGCCTCATCACTACTCAGGTTTAGCAGCTTCATATCCATATGGAACACATAAAAAAGGCTCTTATGTTTAACGACCTCTTGGTTGACTGTCATCAATGTAATGCTACCCGAATCCAGAAAAATTTTGACCCTCTCTAGGATGGGCAAGACATTTAAAACCGTCCTCCAAATTGTAGTTCTCAAAATATGCCCGAAAACGGAAAAGAGCCCCTATCTGCCGTTCCAGTCTTTGCATGTTATTCCATATAAGATAAACTGGACAATAGAAACCTACTTTGGATTTTGAAAATCTAGTTACTGTACTTCAAATTGTCCTGAAGGTAAATACTCTTTCATTGATCTGATTTTGTTAGTTTTGTTTATTATTTTTAAAGCTTTAAAGCTGAATGTTTGTACGGCAACTATTTTATTTTTACTGTGTTGTTCTGCAATAACTTCAAATGAAACTTAACTCGATCTCTCTCTCAATTACCATTTTTATTTTGTTACAAATGCCTACGGTCCTGACCTTTATCCGGCTAACCTTTACACGGTGTACCTTCCGTCGACTTAAAACGGTGCACCTTCCGTCGACTTAAAACTGTGCACCTTACGTCGACTCAAAACCATGCACCCGTCACACTATTACCTATTTGCGCCAGGAGCAAGAACACTAAAAATAAGCGCTCTTTGATGCTCTTGTGAGATTTAAGTGATATCATTGCAATGTATGCGATCATAGAGTTGAAATGTGACTTGAAAAGGTAATCTTTAAGTACGAAAAGTTTCAAATTAACATCGGATTTCGCTTAATTGCTATTCTGCCACCCAATTTTAAACGTAGACATATCTCATTACCTCAAATAACATTCGACCATAATCTCAGGTATAAACCGAGGCCTAGTAGTAATACTGCCTTTTTGATTAAGAAGTATGGAATTTAGGGATTTTATTGGAAGATTTGGCGAGCGATGAGTATTCGCAGCTGGCGTTCGCAAATAATCGGCAAAGGAGGATAAGCACGAGGCTTTCACTGCATGACGCCTGGCAGATTACTTCTTGTCGTTCAATTTGTAGCAGCTTCTGTCAGAATACGAAAGTCGATTTCTCTGACCGATGAAGGGCTATTGCGCACGTCAGCAAGTAAAGTTCTATTGATTATTTTTCGGTCACGTGATTACACGTAATCTGTAGGGCAACCAATTTTTGTCATGCCGCCCCGTGTTAAAGAGACAATATTGTGGATCGTTTAGATTGTCAGATTATTGAGGTTCTCGATCTCGTCTTCGAGAAACGGATATGAGGTTCTTATAGACTGATAGATAGGGAATGTTTCAGTGTTGTGTACACATGTTCATGGCGTTCCACTACTATGTTCAGTGATTGAGTTCACAAATATAACAAAGAAAGGGATTTTGTTATCGTTATGCTAATTTAAATAATTCCAGTCAAAGACTTTGTGAGTAAACCATGTTTTGTAAATACCAGTGGCCTAACGGAGGTATTCATCCGTTTTTTGTCTCGAAGATCAGATGACAAAGCTAAGCGTGCGCAAGAAAGTGTGAAAATGAAATATTGCATGATCTGAGTAAGATAATTGAAATTGCAGCTGAGTCGCCATTTCCTCCGTTAAATTTCATGATTGTGGTTTCCCCCTTCTAAAGGTGTCCACCTGAAGAGGGGATTGATTCCCATGTTGTTACTTTGACCGTAGTAGAAGCGGTAACAGAAATTGTAATAACTTTAACATTCGGCAAATTTATTACTGTAACACAATCTCGTATAATTAGGAAGGAACTTGTTCTTTTACGTAATCCTTGTATGTAATCATTGTTACTAATACTGTTATTACACTTGAAATTGGCAACAACGAGCGCCGAAACGTCGTGTGCAATTTTAAATTTTATACAACCAAATGGTTGTTTTTCACTGTGTTGAGCAAACTCTTCGACGGACGCATAACGTTGAGAGAACTTGAACGAACTGCAATAAAGCTTACGAAAGTCAATTGCGATATAAACTTTAATGTCGTATGTGAAAGTGCTATAACACTGCAGGCTTGCCTGGGCATGAAGAAATGGTAGTATCTGCCTCAGGGTAAAGCCATGGAAAAATACAAGAAGAAGTACTTTTCTGTAGTTTATTTAAACTGAGCCCTTAATGTTATGAATTGAGCAAAATTAGGAATGTTTCCCGGGACCTTTAGGGGATTTTGTCATGTTCTTCGCACTTGGAATCTAACGCGATATTTTGTTTACGGACCTTTGTTGGGTTACCACTGTGATGTGAGAAGACGTTCGTTTCCTACAAACAAATTTTTTTGAGTGGTCACTTAAATACTTAAATACTTTCGCCGTCTGAATTTTACTGCGGGGTTGACTGATCCATCAGTTTTTCTCAGAAACCAACCTATCATTAATAGGACCTGGAAAGGACGAAGCTAAAATTTGCGCCTATCGTCACTTACATGCCTCATGTATTCCTCAAACATATTCAGTGCAACACTGTGTGACAAGACCGCGGCATCAAAACACAGATAAGGTCCATTCCAGAGGCTTTTAGAGCTTCCGTCTCCCGTTTTCCCTCGCGTGGACCCGGTGAGCCCCGTGATTGTGGTGGAGAGATGTCAAAGCTTCCCAACGCTGGAATCGAGCTCTGATCGGTGGAAATGTCGTAGACCACGCGCTCCAGGATTTGTAATGCTTTTATAAAAAGACAACTCCTTGACTTAATTGTTAATCAAGTTGTCACAGGCCAAAGTCTGCGGATCTGTACAATAGAACATTTCTCATGTCAATTACAACTTTGTACAATAATGACCGATATTGTGAGAAACCATTCAAAGTGTTGTGCTGCAAAAAGATGGCAAAAATTAGCTGGACAGAGGAAGAAAATGGAGGACGACTAGGACGACAATGAGATCTAATGGAGATGTTGAAAAAGGGGGAGCCATAAGGTCATTTGGCTAGGATCATGTGTTGTATCTGTTCTCATTGATGACGCATTGATGGCAGGTGCTGTCCATGGTCCGTGAGAGGCTGTCCTACTGGGCGGTGGAGCCTGCTTCGTGGCTTGCTTGAGGGGCGTCGCCCTTGGACGCCGTAGCTGCCCTTTATTTATTAGTTAGCCTGTTTGGTGGTTTTCTGTTTATTTAGGGTAGTTTCAATGTCGGGCCCACTGCTCATCAGGGGTCTTTGATTGAGAGACTGCCATAGGGACAAAGCCCCACTGCTTGGCCACCTGGCCCCACTGCTTGGCCACCTGGCCCCACTGCTTATCGGCAGGCTAAACTGAGAGATTGGCATAAGGACAAAGCGTACTAGAAAGCAGATGGGGAATGGGTGTATGGCAATGTATGGGAAAAATCCAAAGGTATAGGGTCTTGTAAATATATATGGTAAATATATGTAAATGTAAATATAAATGTAAATGTAAATATATGGTGAAAACAAACTATAGGTAAGACGCCTAGAAGGAAACTACAAGTTTGACAAAATTTCCTCTTTTCTTCAAGACTTGGTCAGGTCTTTGTACACATAGGGTTGTGACCTACGGTATATAAAGACCCGACGAAGTCTTTAAGAAAATATAAAGGGTTCTCAAAGTTGTAGTTTCCATCTTGGCGTCTTACCCTTACTCTGGGGTCTTCCAATCATCGTGTAAACTAACCTTTTTATTAGGTAAGAAATGTTTAAGTTCGAGGCGAAAATCAGAATCGGTGGAATCAGGAGGTACCTTGGCATATTTTCTTAACAAAAGTCGATCTTCTCTCAATCTCTAAATCACGCTATCTCGAAGTAATCCCAGGGTCCCTTGCAAATTGGAGACGTAGAGAGTCCGCTGTAGACGTTAACAGTGCGATTTTCTTAATAAACCTTAATTTTTATTATCAACTTTCTACCCTTCAAGGACCCCATACATAGGAATCCTGTATCTTCTGTTATATACAAAGTACACTGCTGGAAGTACAATCTGTAGTAGTTTAATCAGCCAGGACGTCGTTTCAGTAGGAATGTTTCTTAAGCTTCTCTTATCGAGATGCAAAGGTGATAGTGTTCAAAGA
Source organism: Alatinidae sp. Z8VKAUB7J3 (assembly GCA_010016025.2). Lineage (NCBI taxonomy): Eukaryota > Metazoa > Cnidaria > Cubozoa > Carybdeida > Alatinidae > Alatinidae sp. Z8VKAUB7J3. Next base: position 4,942 of record JAAAKM020002181.1, on the reverse strand, counting down.
AAGAAATAGCAAAGAAATCGCTTGGAATCTGTGAAAGAAGTATATTATATATTGTATGGTTATTTTTGCATATAGATGGGCTGTGCATCTTGACATTGGGTTGTAGGCTACGTTTAATAACATTCATGAATCAAACAATGTTTTTGTAGTAGATGCGCAGCCTTATTGATAAGGCGTGTCAGTCATTAAAAGGTCATTTAATTCACAGACCATGATACACAGTAACTGTCGAAGTGATTGAAGAGAAAATAAACTGACGAGCTATTTGTTGGACACCCAGATAATCAGGTTACGCTGGGGTTTTTTATTTAATGTCAACCATGTTCATCGGTTGATGATTGAGAGCTAATATTAGAGAAATAGAGTATGGTAACATCAAGGAGTCACCTTGCACCGATGGTAGAGCACATGCCGCGAAAGGGCGGGTCACGGGTTTGAGTTCCAATGGTAACATATTTTCTATCCCTCTAGTATCTTTTCAAATCAACTAACTGTGTCTGCCTCGTTTCTTCTTTTAGCGACCGAAACTGCTTTATATAAACTGACTACGACATTTGGAAATCACCTGAGGTAAGAAACGTAGGACTTCTTATCTGAGTTCCCTGGTCAAATGCTCTAACAATAAGAGGGAGTATTTACAAATATGGAATACAGGGTCCATGCCTTCCAATCGTAGAACTTGTGTTCCTTTTTCCCTTTCACCCTTCCCATCTGTAGATAATTCACCGTCGTTCATTCAAACGATTCATTGCCATGCAGTTTGATGAGGTATACTATCCTGTTGGGGAATCTAGGGTGGTGTTAACGTGCGCCGATTATTAATGTACATTAAACATGAATGCATAGTTGACGTCACGAGCACCCTTATAAAGATTTAAACCGTCACCTTCTGACACCCAAGCCAAGTGAACTGGCTACAGGACACCGGTAAGACTACTCCCTGTTTTCCGTATAACAACTTTACTGCGTTGTAAATATGGACGGTCTTTATCATGTATATCATATGATTTGTATGCCTTTGCATGTTTTCTGTGTTGCTTTTAGCAGTACCGTCCATGCCACAGAGTTAGGCGGTTCATTATCGTTTAGGACTCGCATCTTCAGATCTCTATGCCACTGCGCCAAACATTGGGACTCATCTAATCTCTACTTCCTCTAGGGGAAAGTAGTCGAAACTGAATATAAAGTGGCAAGGAGAGAGCCCCAAATTTCTTCAAATGTTTCCTTGTTTCTGCCGCACTTCGTTTTCTCCTGTAGTAGATACTTTATTGGTCCTTTTAACAGCAGTTACAATCGCTACCGTCCTGTAAACGTTTCTTGTCATCTGTATTAACCAGTTAGAATTTTTTCACACTAAGAAGTAGAAACGTCTGCCTTCGTTTACTAAAGTGGATAAAAGAGTGGTAGATAGTGCAACATTAAGGAAATTGTAGTGGAAATAAAGAGGCCGTCAATATAATAACTGGCTTCAGCGGCAATTATGAAGTCTCCACTAGCAATTCCATGATTGTTTGGATTATGACACATGTATGATTTAGTCTTGAAGTCCACCTGTTTCTTGTGTGGAAAACGAACAAGATATTGCTCTAAATACAACTAACAAATGAAAATTTTCAGTAATGTATTAATCAGTCATGGGTGAATGTGCTGTTACGTACAGCCACTGAACACGAAAATATGTTCGAAAGTGATGATGGACATGAGCAGGTAGACGCAAGTCGAATAAATTCGGGGAGGGTAGGCTTGGTTTTGAAAAACAAGAACTTTAATTTAACAGGTTCCATTTTACACTGTGCCTACAGTATGTTCAGACTTTCTTGAAACCAATAGCAAAGGTAAGAAACGAATTATCTTTTAAGCCGAAACAGCTGACACATTAAATCCAAGTTTTTTCACTCAGCATTTTGCCCTCCTGCTGATTTTTTGAGCTATAAATAAGTAAGCTCAGCTCCCCTGCGGAATTTTAACAACCAAGTGGTGGGCGGTAGGTCATTTGCTGCTGCTCTGCAAATGACCGAAATGGTGGCAGGCAAGCGATAGAGGAGGTTCCCTACAGAAGTAAGAGCCTTGTCGAAAACTGTAATTAGCTTAATTACTAGGATATTTACGAGATTAGGAACGAATTCCTATTATTGTTTTACGCGTTGGAACTTATTGTAATGCTCCTGTACGATAGTCCGTACATCGTACAAACCGTGTAATCTATGGATCTTGGTCATCGTAAGGTCTATTTTAGAGCCTCAAGATTGGTAGTTGTTACTGTATCCATTGGTTTATGCAGCGGTTTTAACCCAGCGTAATTTGCGAACTGTAATTTAGTGATCCGAGGATAGCATACACCGAAAGCTCATCATATAATGCGTCATCGATATGTTTTATGTACACGCTTTGTGCTGGGTGCTTATATTTATATTGACCCTCAAGGTTGTATGCCAAGTTTGTGAGTCTCTTTATGGTTGTTAGGAGGACCAATGAGACCCCATGTGCTTTTGTGGACGCTTTATTGTAGTCACTCAAGAGCTGTTCCACCAAGGTGCAAGAGTGGGGTGTAAGGTTTATTCTGTCAGATATTGAACAATATAAGGAATTCCCGAGAAATGGTTTTCCAGTTAACTGCTCCTATCATTTCGTATGCTACACTAACAAACACCCGTTCCATTCATCGGAAGCTGGTATGATAGGACTAATAAAACGGAAAAGGCATTTGTCTTTCCGAGAATGACCATTAGTCAATCAAAGCCCGGAAGATAAAACGTTTTAAACTTGTGGGGATACATAACAGGGTATAGAAATGCCTCACTTTACCTGCCGTAGTGAAGCCGCAAAACCACACTGACGATAAATTTCTGAAGCCGACAAACTCCCCAACTTTCAGACATCTCCCTCTTCCTTGTCATCAAGAAAAAGTACTAAGTTCGTTTTTATAGAATAATGTAGCACACACGTACAAGAATAAACAAAGTTATCATGCCGTGTAAATCCACCGTTCACTTGTATTTGAGTGGCTATCACTAACGTGAACATCTAACTCCTGTATCGTTAGTGCACATGACACGAAACTCGAGTCACTCTACAGCGGTGGTTCCCAACCAGGGGTGCTCGCTACTCTTAGGGCACGCGTTGGTATTCCAAGAGGTGAAGGGAAACTTTGCGAGTCTGGATTATTACTTTGCAAATTATAGAAATCATTCGATTGCACAGGTAGAAATATGGACTCCTGCTAGTAGCAAGTGCCACGTCTTAGAAATCTTAAGCAGGTTAAGCAAGAAATGAGACAAAATAGTTGAATTCAAATCGGTTTGTAAACATTTGACCGTTAGTGCTTGAATTTTTAAAGAAATTTCATGCATGGATGAAAATTTGAAGTTGTAGGGCTTTTTCACGTTCAATTCGCTGTCCTTTTTTCTGTTTTTTTTTTGTTTTACTGCTGTTCGCATATTAACATTAAAATGGTTGCGCAAATTTGTTATGGTAACTTTCACATCTATTCTGAAATCAAATATTACCTTAAGCTTATGGGGTGCAATGACCTACGGTACATTATTTAGGGGTCCGGGGCATAAGGAGGCTGGGGACCACTGCTCTACTTTGACAGTAAAGCTATTCGACATTTTTTATGCTCGTTAAGGCTCGAGATGTATAGCCAGCGCATCTCTGTTTGTTTCAAAATTATTCCCCTGCCGCTTACATCAGCTTTCGTCGCCAATGGTGAACATGGCATTTTTAGAATTGCTGTCAGATAGAGAAACTTTCCTTAACATAGCTACTTTAAAATAGCAGAACGTCAGAACGTCGTAAAGTCGTTGGTTAGTTACTTAATAACTTAAATTTCAAGTCAAAGACCTGCTATTTGTGGGTTTAGTGCTATGAATTATGATGTTACGGGATTCCTTTTTGCCTCCACATCTGACATTGATCGCTACTTTTTATCCTAGCTTCCTGAAGTTGACGCCTGCATATAAAATGAAATTGGGTAATTTTCTGGAATTCAGAGAGTAATTGCAGCCAGGTGATCTACATTTCTTGGCTTCCATTTTGAGTCTTCGATATCTTGAAGAGGTGAACTTCACGTTGTCATTGGTGGCAAGTAAGAGGATCAAGTAAAGGGATTAGTAAGAAGCTGCTTCTTTCAAAGTGGTATTCATTAGGTAGTCGATCAAGTAACTACTATATTTAAAGCCTTGTGATAGCAGAGGAGATATTCACAGTGTGTCGGTTAGATGAGACGGAGAGCTGTCTTTCTTATTATTTTCTCTACCTTAAAAGAAGCAATTTGTCATCAACCCAGAGTTCTGACCTCCCAAGGATATCGTCTTACAGACTTGACAATAATTCCAAAGCCCTACTTCACTTTGCAATGATTTATGTGGGATATCAACTGAGGATGACCTGAAAGGATTTTCAATGTTGGCAAGTTGTCACTTCTCAAAGTTCAGCTTGCTCCATAGTTCCGTTGGCAAAGCGATATTAACATTTTCAATAAACCCAGCATTTATCATTGGACGTCAGTATGATCTCGTCCTGGAAAAACAGATCTACCTTGGAGATTGAATCTGTTGTTATTAGACACTTGGGTTGTTCAATGTTTTGTTACCAGTTTAATTTGCAGGAATAAATAACTGACTGGTATTGGGTAATTGGTCAGTCTTGATCCGTGGCTTCCATTGCTCTTGTTACTATGCAATCTGTTTCAAATTTCGTTTGATACTTACTAAATATTACTGACAAAATATTCAACTTTTTGAATCTTTGTCAAAGAATTTCATACTGCCACTACTAAACAATTTATCAATCCTGGTTCTTTGGCCCCTTCACCGTCTCCTCAAATTTCACTTATTGCAACTACTGCTACTACAACTACTACAACTACTACTACTACTACTACTACTACTACTACTAACATGATTACTACTGCTACTGCTACTACTAGTGTTAGTATTAC
>JAAAKM020002176.1:0-13722 GCA_010016025.2 Alatinidae sp. Z8VKAUB7J3 | reverse complement strand
TTACTCTACGCTATTATGAAATATTTGAATTGGGTAATACAGAATATCGGCAGTATGCAGTTACAGAACGGTGGGTTTCAGTATCATCTGAACACAGAACAATCCTCACGTACAGTGAATATCAATTGAGCAACATTTCCTGAGTCCGCATAAGCATCATCAGGGGTACATTCTCATTACAGGAAACAGGTCTCAAAGGAAGATCCACCGTAGGTTGTATGAAGGTGAAGCACCTTACTAATTTGGTTTGTACGGGTGATTCCAATAACTTCAAATTATCAGGTAGGCAACGAGGAAATAACTACTCCCGCTATCCCTACAGTATACAAAACGGTACCTTGCCGGCGGCTTCCTCTGCGCTTGCGTACCAAGTGAAGGTAGATCCAGCAACACTGTCTTTAAGGAGTGTGTGTCCAACAGCAGCTAAAAGGAATAAGACACCAAGACTCAAATTAAGGACGAAGATCATTTTGTAATTCACAACAGACACGTAACTTCATAACCGAAAAGGCTCCAGATAGAGGAAAAAAGATTCAGTTTTGACAGCACGTTATTTTCTACTTCATACGCCAGCACCTCTTTCTGTTTTTACGCCAAAAATTCCGAGATTTTCTGCCTGTGGCGCAATCCAATTTTACAACCCACCAGCGTAAATTTCAATAAAAACTAACGTCTAACATTAGTTTCAATACACCAAAATATTTACATTTGATCATGAAACACGGGGAGACAAGGGGTTAACACTGCGGGTGTTGTTTCCATAGCAAGTCAAGTTGAGGATATTATACCATGATGTTGTCTTACCTGCTCTGCTCCAACAGTCGATATCGGTTTACATCGGTAAATGTAACTGATAAACCTTGGGACAAATGAACTAAGAGAAACAGAAAGGAAACAAAATAAACACGATATTCGATATTTAAACACGATACGCAATTTAAGAAATAAAGAAGAAATAACAGTATGAATTTGCCTAAGAGAAAGCATTTCTATATGGTTCTTTACTAACTGATTATCTAGTTATTGCTTACCTGTGAAAGAAATGAAATGGAGTCGACATCTGTTTCTTACGTTGCCGTGCCATCTCCATTTATGGACTGGAAATGGAATAAATCTCATCGCAGCGGTAGAAAAATATAGCCCACACTACACTTGAGTGCTCCTGACAGAGAAATTGCTACTGGTCCTCCCGGTGCAAAATTTATGTCAAATTAAATAAAACGAAGATGAGGTAGCAAAATCATATCATATCATAACATATCATATCATAACATATCATAACATATCATATCATAACATATCATAACATATCATATCATAACATACCATATCATATCATATCGTAGGGGAGCGGGCTATTTTGGGAAGTAACGTAGCACTTTAGTTCTTGTGAAGCTATACATAAAAATATCCTTATGTTTAATCCGTTGAGACCATCAGTAAACTGTCGGCCAAACTTATTCGACATAGGCGGTACACATCATCATATCACGACTCGTAGTCTTTTTCTGAGCTACATTTTTACAGATGCTTTTATCCTCTTCAGCCATGGCAATAGTTGAATAGGCAAGTGTTTAATATATAACTGTATTCGATACGTTAAAGCCCAACCGTATCACCTAATAATGAGAAGTATGAAAAATCACGACGGCGGGACTGTCACTCAGCATGTAGCATAAATAGACAGGGATATGACGAAGCGCAAGTTCGAAATTGTTTCCTTTGCATATATCAATTCTACATGGACCATTGGACGTTAAAACTGTAGAGTAAAGTCTATGTTTAAACTTGGATTTTAAGACGAAATTTGCGGGCGCAATAAACTACTGGGCACAGAACTTCCATACCATGTTAGCTAATTACCGGTGAACGCGCTATACTATGGAGCATGCCTAAACGCGCAAGCAAACTTTGTTAACTGATTGCACGAACAGTGCAACGAGCTATCAAATTAGCCCTTACCCCTAATAACTAACAAGAGGAAAAAGGAAAATGACACTTTGTAGACAATGTTTCTAAATTCCGACAACTCCTAGTTTGCTTCCGGGTGAGAATTCTAAATTTGCTCATCAACTTCCTGAAAGCGACAATACTAACAGTTCAGAACAAAAATTACGTGTTATTGGTTTTGGGCCACAGTTTTGGCCATTTCTAATAAAAGGCATTTCCTTTATCATCGTACAGTGTGCCTGCCATTACCAGAAGAGTACACAGTTAATAAATGGACACGCCACTTTAGGTACGCCAAAAATTCAGAACGCTGACATTTCATTTTCTATGCTTCCTAAAAAAAAATTTTTATCTCCGCCAACAAGTTGCGGTACGGAGTTTAAACACAGATTGGCAACCGTAGTTTATCAAAAACGTTACGAAAGTCTTAGTATCTCCTGTAAATTTATCTTTTCTACTACCTTTCGCCACTCTTTATGGCTAACATACCTTATTATGCGAATCAAATCGATGCTCCCGAAGGCCTTAAGAATGGTATCAGGGAATGATCAAAACCAATTGATTTTCGTTTGGTTCATCGGGAATTGCTGGGCATAAAGCTAAAGAGGTCTAAGATTTGTCGTTCGCAGATATTCCTGTGATTGGATACTAGATGCTCGAATAATAGAGAGTGATTTATAACATGATAAGAATTTTAAAATGCAGTCTGTTATTACTCTAACTTCAAAGCTTTTATGAATTTTACGAAAGTAATTTGCGATATTCATCTCCTTATACCAAGTTGAAATTTCTCACCTCGATCGCTTAAATCGACAATGAAAGAACAAACACACTAACAGCAAAAGCAAACACAATTTACTAAAATAAATCATCACAAAAAACAAATAAACGAACTGTGCATACTTTACGAATTTAATGCAAAACTGCGTGAAATATTTCCTGGATGAATGTAAGTTATCCCTTATGATTGGAATAGTTTGCTTCAAATGTGTTGAAATAGCTGTCACATATCCACTTTGATCCCCCACAGACTCAATCGTCTGCCAGTGAACCTAGAAAACACATAAAATATTTCAAAAGAATATTTGACTAAAGCACCGTTTAATTGGCAAGTGACTTCAAACTTCGCAAAACTGGGGCGTGCGTGATTCCGCAGAAATATAAAATGTTAAAATTACAAGTTGTGTCACCTTTATCAAACACATAACATAATGTAAGATAAAACCGAAAACAGGTTGAATGCAGGAAAGTTAATCAGAAGGTGTACAAACTTATCGTTGTCAAATTTCATTCGTTAAAAAGCGAGAATTGTGTTCGAAACGTAGTAAAGGTCTATGATAGGGCAATCGAAGGGTAAGTCACAAATTGACACGAGGCTACATCTTGTTTCATCCTAGTATAATCTTTGCTCGTTTACAGTTCTCGGTATTAATTTCCAAATTTCATACATCAGTTTTGGAAAACGTGCGAATCATAGTGGGTTTTTACGATAACATGCAATATGCAGGTTTTTAATTGCATTTATGGCGCAGCACATGCCCATCACAAATTTAATATGTTACTTTGGTAGGAGAAAAAAGTATGGCACGTTAAGATGCAACTTGTTTCAACAATCGTCCATGTTGAAGAAACCAAACTTATAAATTGAGACTCTTAAGAAGCTGTTTCATCATAGGTTTACATGAGCTTAAAAGCCAGGAGAGGCCGTCACTTAAAGTTCGTGTTTATTGAGAAGACCAGAAGAACCGATGGGTTAAGATACTCGGTATGAATTCGCGGGCAGTTAGAGAGGCGGCTTCTTTACAATATGAGTTCGAACCTTTAAAACTCGTGCGCGCATTGCAATAAATCTTATGAAAGCTAGACGAAAAGATTACATCCGTCTAGCAGACAAAAAACAAATAAATTGTTTTGGTCTGCAACGCAGGCTAGGGTTGCTGACTGATAGTATTAGCTCGATATGATGTGTTGATTATAAAAGGTTCAGAAAGATATTAGCAGAGCACCAGCTATAGTTTGATAGCTAGCATTCATCTCCAGTTGTTTCCCTTGTACGTTTAATTGTATACATCCATGTCTATTTGAGCTTGTAAAAGTTACCAACGATATTTATCTTTGTCCCAAACAAGACATAACACCATTCTCAAACTTGTCATCTACCTTATGACTAATTGTTCTCATTAATGTATTCGTCGTCCATACGAAGTTCGTAAGGTTAATATCCGTACCGTTGACAATCGGGGAGACTCGCGTTAAAAAATAAATAACAAAACCCCATTGCTGGTAAATCTATGATATCTGTTGAATTCATTTCATCTTCATCAATTTGAAAGTGAAAAAGATCTCTACGAATCGGATTGCAGTCACTGCAAAAGTAGCTAATGCGGATATGTTAATCAGTTCCAACAAAGCTAACACAATGGATTGAAATAAACTTACTTTAACCATGGCTGTTAACGCGGGTTCACATGCGTTTTCTACATCTTGGACAAGTAGCCGAACGCAATTGGAGATGACACTATTAGAAAACAAAAGAACACAAGTAATCAAACTGATGCATTAACTTTGGGATTCTACTTACAATTATGACAAATTATGACAAGTGTGAATGACAGAAAGGTGAACACTTTGTCAACCTCGCTGGTACACTAAAAAATGCTCACCATAGCCAGGAATCGCTTGACGCTGTTATGCTTGCCGTATTTCTGCCTACAATACGGAATGCATTTGAATGCATTTCGGAAAACATCCTGTTGTCTTTAGTTTACTATGAGGGTGGAAGGCAATGGGGGACACATGCTCTGTCAACAGCCTAAAATAACATGTCTAGCCTATTTCTAAAACCAATATGTGGGTTAACAACCAATAGAGAAAACATATTTGTGCTGCAGTGACCTACTAACATTTTTACTATTGGTCATGCTCGTGAAAATCACATTGAACATGGCTAATTGTGGCCACTGCATGACGTACTTTAGTATTCTTAATTCCCGCTGACTCATTACTTGGAATAGCTGAAATGTTCTAGGGATCTTCTATCATAATGCATTAAACAGTTGCTAGCATTAAATCCCATCCAAACGGGTAAGCAAACCGACATTAACTATCTTGCGTTTTCCAAATTAATTTTTGCTACATTTTCCAGTAGCTTCTATGCTCTTTCATTAAAAAATGTTCACGTATGCAAAATGGCAAAGATTTCCCATTAAGTAGAGTACTGATAGGAAAGGTCAACATTTCCATGAATTTCAGGAGATTTTTCGCCCTTGGAGGAACCAACGCCACGCCCATTTCAATGATTACACCTTCTAAATATTTACTGTGTCTTCCTTCATTGTATATTTTGATGTTTCTTCCTGAAAAGCTTCAATCGTTAGAAATTCCTTTGGTCCTGTTTTAACAGTCGTTAATCATCTGTTACTATAACATACTATAACATACATAGCACATTCCTTATCTGAATCGTCGTTTGTGGCCCAAATCTTAATCGACTGGCAAGCAATTTCTAACGTCAAAAACAGACCGACTTGATTTAACATAAATACTACATGCCCGGAAGTTAGCTTATCCGTAACAATACCATGAGATAATGGCTCTCGTGCAACGAGTTGAGTTTGCTCACCTTGCTGCCATTTTCGGGGGTGAGAGGGTCATGCAACTGTCAGTGAAAGACTTCGAAATATTTCAACTGCATACTAAAACAGTCGCTAAAGTTACATATCTCCATGATAGTGTGCTTTCCTAACAAGTGGCCCTGAGTAGCCCACATCATGGTGACACCGAAAGTGCAACGAGGCTAGTCTCTCTCTGGTTGCTGTTGAAGTTACTTTGTATTAACCAACTGCTTACTCACCAACCGTAGTGAATCATACCTGTGAAAAGTGTCCTGTTCTGCTCGAAGGTCGATCTTATCAACAAGTTCTGGGTCAATCTTCTCTTTGAGTTTATCTTGTAACTAAGTACGAATTAATATCAAAAACATTATTCAAACAAAATATTTTTTCTAAAATTGCATGCGGAAAATAGCGTCATGAAATTTTATTATTTAATTCTTGACAAGTTATTTGCAAATTTGCATAATGACATCTTTAGGGGGTTGCCTGTCCAAAACGATGAATTCTACCTGGCCGAGCGTAACCTCCTACAATGTAACACTGCCATGTAGCTTGAGCTTGAAATCTGAACACGCCATCTTTGTAGAGTGCAATTGTAAGGGAAGCTCAAATTGATTGGCCATTGTTGCGCTAGAAATTCCGCTAGTGATTAGAAATTTATGTCCTCAAATCATTGTAATTAACAAGTAGGTGTAATAAGCAGCAGCAAATCAGAAGACAGCATAAATTTAAAATATATTATAGACTTTGTGGGTGGAAATCGGCATTGCGAAAGGTGTACCTCCAGTAAAGTTCATTGACAAACATAAAATATATGGAGCAAGTTTTAAAGATATCTAGGAATATGATATCGTTTCTTTGTAGCTCTATTCGCCAGGGGGGCGTTACATCTTTACCACTTCTCTCTTTATGGAGAGAGTGTTACGTACGTACAGTGTTAGTGTTAAGCTGGTTATCTGTTAGAGTAAAAAATGTCTTCCTTCAGTATGCCGTACGACTGAACTCAGTTAAAACAACTACAAAATTGACAACAGCCTCTAAATTCTAATCATAATGATCGCCAATGGCAAGGTGTGAAACCTCAACGTCTAGTATGTGTGGGAAATTTCTGCTATCGATTGTTTCTGGAGTCCTTAGGAATGGATTCAGTAATTTTAACGCATTTGAGGGCATGGGAAATGTTCCATGCACCTTCTTGATTGCGGGTCAACTAAGACATGTATTCACTATACAGATAGGAAGCTGCTTAGCTAAAAATATACTTGTAAGTATCTCTGGAAAAGAGATCTATACTGAGCAACAATTATGAAAAAACCTGATGTCTTTTCTTAATGCCTTCGATGAACAGGAAATATACCATGAGCTCTTTGATTGTTGCTCTACTTCAGCGAGAAATTCCGTATTTTTAGACTTACGCTTCTAGATACCATTAACTCGCTTTGCTCAATGAATGATGATCTTAAGGACGCGGGACAAGTAGTTAGCAGAAGGACATAAGCTAAGTATAAAACACTGGCCAGATTCTATTAGAAAAAGGGGGAAAACACAGGCGTATTGCTTCTGCACCCTATTGATATATTCGTACGTTGACACCGGACTAAACTGTCACAGCGGACAGGACCAAATCTTGTTGGCATCGATAAGCCACGGGATTTTAAGACTAACGCGTCTCTATGGCGGGCACAACGTAGCAACGGATATCGGGGAATATTACTGTGCTGCTCCCACCGTACTTTGGGCACAAGTCCGCCTCTCTAGACATGCCGGGGTGTTACTTACTTCGTAGTGAACACAGAACACAACCTGAGAGTCTTACCTGCTGTGTTATTTCCTGGCAATATTCTGAGGTTGTGATTATGTAACAAATCAGCCTCTTTTCCTCCACATTGAATTTTACTTCAGAGTCTTTAAGAATGCTAGCGAGTCCTGTTGACCCCCTGGAAATAAACAAAAGCTGACAGGATGTATTTGCATGATAAGAACATCCCTAGTTTGCTATAATCCACATACTGCGTAATGACCCAGAGACGCTAGACAAAGAATAACCGCTTTTTAGAGAAACAGAGTAAGTAGCATAGCTTCATAACTGAATAAATCACAATGTAGCTTTAAGGGGAATTATAATCACTGCATGTTACTATAAGAACAAGAATTGCGGATCTCTGCAGATTTCCTATTGTTGCATCCGACTTGAAGAACGTTGTTTTTCAGTAGTCGTTTGGTGGCAAAAAAGAGTACTTAATACCGTGATCAATTTGTGTTAGCATTACGTCAGATCCTCGTCGAAGCACGGCGAATAGGAAAAACGAATGAAGTCGTTTGGAATTCTGTGAGTAAGACAAGAGGAGACTTCCGCTATCCTCCGCTAAAACATCTACTTGGGTTACGTTATTTTGTAATATTTTCAAAACAATTCGCTGTCACAAGTGTCTGGTACGAAACTTTAGCACAGACGATCAGTTCTCAGTTACTGAATTTGACGAAAGCGAGAATAAAACACAACAAAATCACACAAGGGCCAATAAGGAATACAGACATAGGAAATCAAGCATTAAATCGCCACTTATTGTGCAAGAAATATCCTATGAAAACTGATCTACCATTTAAGTACCAACAAGAACGTTAACTAAAGAAAGCTGTTATAACTAGTTCCTCCGTCAATATTCCCAACTTAAAATGTTAAATAGGGACAACGCATCTAAGGATAACCAATGCAATCAAGAACGTATACGGTTTTTTGTATAAGCAACTCAGTTTCTTAGGTGTGAGGCCTCGATTTGGTCCAAAATCTAAGCAACAATCTAAGCAACACGAGGCCTCAAATTCAGGAGGGACAATTTTTAAAACGCCTGAAAAACAAATCAAGAAACGTTCTTATTAAGAATTGATTACAAACTGTTGATATATAACAAATATCACACTGTTGATAATATGTCAAGCAAAGAGATCAAAAATCCAACCATCATTTGGTACGTCATAGGTAGTGATACCTAAGCAACTACTTAAGCAACTCCAGGCCTGATTTTGGAAAATCGCTAAGCAATTCGAGGCCAGACCCCGAAAATGGAGTTGCTTATAAAAAAAAACAACGTGTAGCTTAACTACGGACGTCATGAATGTACAACTGGCAGCTGGGCTGTGGTGAAAGTGCTTCCCCAAAAAGGCATCTACTAAGGCATTTTCTCTAGGAAATCCAAGTAATTAAAATGCAAATTAAAGACAGATATATAAGTACGTGGTTTCTATCCCAAAAACAAAAGTATTAAGTAATGTTGTCCCCACCAATCTACGGCAATATGACAACGTATATAAGTACATATATCTTATTTCTTCGCATTGATGCAACTAGAATTGGTATGATGCACTCTCTGTGATAAATGCAAGCTACATCCTCTGGTTCTACTGAAAAACATAAGCTTTCCAAGTATTGTGTCATCACTATTACCTTTGAGAGCAAATTACTTTATGTAAGCAATAAAATCAGTTTGATAAGTGCCATCTTTCAATGATACAGCTAAAAGTAAGGATCAGTCACAAAGTGAGTTTATCAGGTTAACACGGATACCTTCGAATCCTTTCCGTTTTGGCAACAAATGCAGAACCCTACTAGCATTGGTATCTATAAGCACTACATATTCTATCGAGGTGTCTGAAATCAACTCTATTAAATCGATAATTCTGACTAAGAAATTTATATTGAATAAGAATTGCAAAACCTTCATGTATACTATACTTGACTACTTATCACTAACACTTTAATGTCTAAGTAACACTAAGAGTAGAGACAAATCCAATTACTTACTTTGGAAGATTGTTGGTCAACACTTTATTTGCGTATTCCTTTAGGTACTTTTGAAACATACCAGCCAGAGATAGCATAGGGCTACCAGTACTGAGCTGTGCGCATTGTACCATACATTTCTTGTAAAAGACAAACAGCTCTCCGGCACTTGGCATCACGGGGCTATCGGTCTCTGTATCAAACTTTGGCACACCTTGCGTCTTGAAGTCTTGAACGAACTTTTCAATAAGGTCCGCTAGATTTCTACGACATAATTTTTTTATATCAACTTCAGATGTATGGTTATACACCAGTACACACAAGCTTGATACGCTCCTAGAAAGTTGCTTTGTTTCATTCACACTTTTCACCTTAATCGGCGAAACACACGACTCTACGCAGCTTCTAAAACCTGGCTACAGGCCCGAGAAAACAGTCTACACATTGATACCTACTTCCTAAAGACGTTGCAATCGGGGGAGGGGGTGGGGGCAATGGGACCACGTGCCACTCGTACACTTGGGAGTACACGAAGAGTGGTCACTCGCCTTAAAGGGAAGACCTTAAATTACTCTTTACTACCTTCGTGTAGCCGATGACAGCCTTCCAGTAAAGCCATCTACGTCAAACTCATTCATGCAAATACCCTGCTATGCCGTAAAAAGGTAGGATTCACACTTTCTTCTCTTGTATACACTTAATACAGTTTCGCTTAACTCGCTCACACGTTTTTTATAAGCAACTCGGTTGCTAAGCTGCGAGGCCTCGATTTTGTCCAAATCGAAGCAACAAGCTAAGTAACCCAAGGCTTCAGGAGAGACAATTTTTAAAGGTCGCGAAAAATAAATCAAGCACCGTTTTTGAGTAATAATTGATCACAAACATATCACACTGTTGACAATGTGTCAAGCAAAGAGATCAAAGATCCAACCATCATTCGGTGTTTCATCGCTTACAACAAGCTCGCCATCTCTCCCATCTTCGTCTCCTTCAAAATCGTCATACATTATAGCATCCTCGACATTGCATTTCGTCAACTGACAGCACAACTAAATTCGACGATAACCTGCAGTGACATCTAAGCAATTACTCAAGCAACACCAAGCCTGACCCCGAAAATGGAGTTGCTTACAAAAAAACCTGTAGTAGAAGAAACAATTTTTGGTTCAGGACAGACTAGCAACATTCTTGACTTCCCTAATATATTTTCCGTTATGTATTTTTTCATGAAATCCTCTTCTCTGAACCTAAAAAACTTACCTTCAGCTAACGCTATAGCAGGAATGCCGCCTTTCTTGACCTGAGGCTAATCTTCAGACTAGCTCCAGCTGGCCGTCGATGCGCACTGGTGAATGCCTGGAACTTGTGGCCACTAAAGAAATAATCACTTTTCTTGTTTTGGGACCGCTTCGCTAAACTGATTTGCAACCCCTCAGAAGCACAGGTCTTCTGTTCGAGTCCCGATAACAAGATTCTTTGTTTCTTTAGTGTTTTCTCTTTCTTTGCCAGAAAAGTATCAAAACGCTAGCTAATAACATGCGAACCTACGCGATATCTAGCTACATACAGCGCAAAACGAAGTAGCCTGTGTGTCACACACAAATGCTGGTCCACTGCAAATACTGCGTTGAGTAACTAATTCATTTTGCTACACGTTTTCGCCGTACACTGGTCATAGTATGGATTGAAGTAAGAAAGCTGTTCACGAAGGATTTATAAGAAATGAGAAGACCAAAACATGCCCTAGAAAATAGCAAGAACGTGAGTGACATATTTTCTGTTATTTATGTTATCAAAAAACAAGTAAGTTGTAAACAAATTACTTTTGTCGGCAGAATATCGGCTTCTTTGTTTTCATGAATGACGGAGCTCGTTCCACTGGTAATGACCTAAACGAATCCTCTGGGTAGTTGTCAGCACATGTTGGGTTTTCAAGCAAATGTTATCTTATTGCCAAGTCATTTGGGGATCTGTTGACTTGATTTTGTTCACACGCCACCTTAAAATTTTTAAAACTTTACTGCTTTTACCTGTAGGCCGGTACATGTTGCCCAATTCTTTTCAGTAACTTGTGCGACGTACGACCCATGTATTCGCTCGCACATCGATCGGTGAATTTGTAAACTAATAAGCTTTCATACCTGACATGTAGTACGTCTTTGTGGGACAACAGACTCCAACTTTTGGGTGTAATAAACAACACGCTGTTGTACCGTACGAAAAGTTTTGGTCACGACTGTTGTCAACCTTTTGGAAAAATTTGGCAGGAACATTTCGCATCAACGACAGTCGCAGATACGCTGGGTAAATCACGGGTCGATATTCTGGGTCAGAAAAAACCTTAGAAATGAAGATAGTGATGACGTTTTCAGGGTAGCTACTTTCTAGAAAATGGTTTTAAAAAGTGGCTAGTCCTTCATCGGATATTGTACCACTAACCAACATTTTAACTACGGAAACCCTTGCAGCAACCCACTGTAACTGATCAGTTCTGATTCCTATCAACTGAAGTTTACAATCAACCAAATAAAATCAAGAAGTGTATCAGCTACCTTTCTACAATTGAAATTATCAAACGCAATATTTGGTTTGAAATGAGAAATTATTTGATGACCGTAAAGGCCCCAGTTTAAGCTTGGTGGGTAACAGAGTGTTTGTTAGACAGCTTTTAAAGTTGCAAAAGTAGTTCGGTATATAGTTACAATCTAACCTCGAGTGCCTTCAACTTTAGGCATAACCACAATGCTTTGAAAGATTGCTTCTATTACAGATTAAATAAACGCTGCAACTATTTAATTTATTAGGCATGCAGAAAGTGACAGGTGCCTGAAATATCCAATTTCTTGGAATGCAGGTGACGGGGAAATAAAATACTAGACAGTTTAAAGGAACAATGGCATGTAACGTAAAAATCTCACTAAGAAAGAAGAATCTCACTATGAGAGAAGAAACTCACCTGTCTTGCGATTCGATGTAAATATGAAGATGAGGCTCAAAACACTTTGAAATGAGACCGTTGAACTGCGAATCCATCCTTTTTGGCTTTGGCTTTAATGAGAAAGAGGCAGCGAACATTGAGATCTAAAAATGCTTACAAAATGCTAAAATAAGTCAATTTAAATGTCCTAAAAGAAACTTACGGTCTGCACTTTGAAAGCAGAATGTCTTTCCGTGAGTATAATTAAGTGCTATGTAACATAGTACAGTTATTTAAAACCTTCAAAACTGGTTTTCCTGGCATTATGATGGCATAACATTACCGGGATGTAGAGAAGCTAACCACACCGCCTCATTTTTGAATTGAGGGGAAGGAACGAAATATGTATATGGCGCATACAAGGCCAATTTTCGTGGTAAAGGACCACCCAAAAGCTGGGTTGACTTGATTCGTGAGGCCACTGATACTCCATTGCTGACACTGGAAATAAAAGTTCGTAGCAAGGATTACGCTGATAAGTCAAGAAAGTAAGTGACTTTAACTGCGTTGACAAAACATGCAGGCAGCCCCACAAGGAATAATGGCCAATTTCCACTCACAGGCATATTGAGAAAAAGCGGCTAACTTAACTAGATGAGGTTTGCAAAGAAAGGGTGATAGTCTGAACGAGGAAAACCTGGTCAAAAATTTACGTGACAAAGCTACGCTTCAATTCAAAATATATAAATGGGCCCTTTGCGCCAATGCTAACAAGCTTGTCAGTCCACCAATCACAGCCGATTATCAGGAAGCGGACATAATTGTGTAGAATGACACAGACAACAAAGTCGAGTAACGAAGATTAGCAGTATACAGAGGAATAAATGATAATACCATGCAAAGTATACGCAGTTTATCCAAGGCCAAAAAGAAGAACCTAAAATATTCGAAACAGTGGATGTAATACTCTTCGAACGGCTGTTTACGAAACCTTTGCTTCGTGGGTTGAGATCATTCGTGCAAATTTTTACCTTCAAAAAGCTTGACTCCAAATACGATTAATGTAAAATACTGATACCAACCTTGGCAGTTGACTCATCTAATCCAACTTCTTCCTGCTCGTCTCCTTTTTTAACCTTTTCCTGGATAGTAATAAAATTTGTTGATCAACAAGACGTTACAAATCCTAATTAAAAGTCTATTCAGCGGCAGCTACAAATCAAAAGAAGATCTCAAATCATTAGAGGCTATTCAAGGTAAATGTGTTTCATCTGGACGGCCTGTTGCAGTGCTACACGACCTAGGACTCTCGTCAAAAAAAATTAACAAGGCGTACCTAAACACGTCCCCTTAAAACAGAGTGAGTGAGTGAGTGAGTGAGTAAGTGAATGAATGAGTGAGTGAGTGAGTGAGTGAGTGAGTGAGTGAGTGAGTGAGTGAGTGAGTGAGTGAGTGAGTGA
>JAAAKM020002175.1:0-12454 GCA_010016025.2 Alatinidae sp. Z8VKAUB7J3 | reverse complement strand
CCAAATGTATGTGTACAAGCAATGCCGAAAAAACAACTTGAAAAATACTAGTGATCGAAACTGAAATCTATAAATAGGTGGGGTAACTTTCAACGATGTCAAGATCATCACAAGTCGGGTATTGCAGGCACAGCATCAACAATTAAGGCTATAGTAATGAAAACCTTATATGTCCAATGTATATGGCATAAGAAAATAGCTATTTTGATAAAAAACTTTAAAGATCAATTGTTTGAAGATAGCAATGTTTTCCTGTAGCGTCTTCTTAACACCTTCAGATTGCGGCCTCATATCGATACCTAGCTATCACCACTCTACGCCTCCGATTAAGAAACTTGCTATAAATATGAAAGGAGGTATTGCATTGGAACAAGAAAGGGGAGCAATACGTACCTGAGCACGCCAGCTAGCAGAAAACGTGCTAGCCAACTAAATTGGATTTGCACCGTTTACGAATCGCAAATTAGTTATGCTGGAACAATGTTTATGGATCATCGTGAAGAAGCAGAACAATAAATTTCATTAATAGTAGCCTAACTGCTTTGGCTTTCAGAGGTTACAAGATAAAAGAAAAATGAAGGATAACAGCTTCATATGTCCATAAACAGTCTATGAAATAGCACAGTTAAAGATGGCCTACACATGTTCATTGATATGCTTGATCCTTTATAAAGTTTGTAAAGAAAAATGGTGAAAATGTTTATTAAAGAGAATTAGCGGTTAAACATTGTAAGCGTGAAATATCAGAAAAGTTAAAAAACCATCTTGAGTAAATGTAGTATCTTATAAATTTTGTAAATCTGTAAGTTACGATTTGGAAAGAGCCTTTTCTTATATCTTCCATTATTTGAGGATGTTGATATTTGCAAATTCTTTAAAGAATACGCTGAAAGTTAGAATAATACAAAATCCAGTTCTCTTACCTTACACTTGCTTCCAATGTACGTAAATGAAAGTGATGGCAGCGATTTCTGATGTCGTACTTTGAATGCATCAAAGCTGAAACGTGGCAGGCATTTAAGTGATTGTGCAAAACATACCAATATTTTGATGTGAATTTTATTATCTTCCCATCATCCAGCTGATACAATAAGGAACATTAGAAAAATCGCCAATAAAGGACTATATTACAGGATGCTAGGATACTAATCTGTTGTTTTATTTACAAACTTTTGAAGTAACTGAACTAGTGAACAGCTGATGAAATGCCTACCAATACCAATAATATTACCTTGATAAAAAAGCGCCTGAGCGACGGAGCCACGTTCATGGTGCACTTATTAACACTTAAGCGATTCATTTGCACGAGAGGATGATGCAATAGTAATAAAGAAAGCCAGGGAATAAGGAAAATTCTTGAGCTTTTGAATCAATATCAGAAGAACAATGATATGGCCCAGTACTACATGTTAATGTATAGCAACGTGGCCATTATGGAACTGGAGATAGGTATAGTGTCAGGTTCTTATTTTTCGCTACCATTATCTGCTTGCTTCCGCAGTCCACATTGAACCTACGCCGGACTGCCGTTCAAAAAATTTAAGAAGAGGGGCTGTGTTATGAGCAGCAAATGCCACACCCATTACCGTGCCCCTTTTATGTAGCTATGCAAGACAGAGATTCAAATTAAGTTCAAGTATTCATTCTGCTGAGAATGGAAAATAAAATTTATGATAACCATTTTTAAAAATATTTAAAAAATCAATGAAATAACAGTTAACATATATGAAACATTAAATATCAGCATCAACAGGAAACATACACACTATGTTAAATATCGTTATATGTGTAAGATAAAATTATATAAAAAACTTCTTAATTGAACTCAAATAATCTAGTTTAGTGGCTCCCATTACTAGTCTTTGGTTTTCGGTCGGTAAGCTATGCTGCAGTAGCCACTTATTGATGGCCCCTGCCAGATATGCAGAAGTGGAAAATGTATAGCAGGTTAAACGTGTTTGCCGTTACTCTACTGCAGAGATGGGAGCATACTAGATTCGTCCAGAAAAATTCTCCTTCAGTTTCAGAACAACTGACCGTGACTGTATTTAGTATTTCAGCACGTAGATGGCATCGCATCGGCAGTAAACTTCATACACCACGTTGTTCACTTGTTGGGGCAATAATTTGTCCTTAAGTTCTGGTCTTAATGTAGATCTGGAACCAAACATCAACAAGAGTTGACTAGAATAATAGCACGAAACCAAGTGCCTACGTGGGTAGGACGTCCTTAAGACTTGTAGAGAGGATCAAACGCCATATTCCTTACTAAGTACAGCATGTAAGCGACGAAGTAGCTCTGCCATACTTATGTTGGCGATTGGTCACTATAAATAGGCCAGTTTGGCAATTGGTGCCTATTTGTTAGATAACCCGAATGCTCTGGAAGGTTTTCCAACATAATGTTAAGTGTTATATTTAGGGCTGGATCAACTTTGCATCTGAAGGTGCTCGAGGCAGCTGCTATCGAAACCCGGAACAATTCGCTCTGTAGGCAAAAACATGTTTTCAAAACGAGGTTGCTTAGCAGCATACAATATTTTAATGTAGATTTTAGCCATAGTTAACAACTTTACTTCACATTCTTTATCAACAATTTTACTCAATCGCATCATAGCATTTCTTTTATCGCAAATACGTACGTACATTTTTACATCTTTGGCTTACTATTTAAGAACTAATTCTATCGCTGTTAAGTATGTTGGCGTAACGATCTCGAAGAGAGGCCACCGAGAGGCTTTGATTAATAAAATGGCTTTGCAATGTGTTCCCCTATTGTCCTCTATATTTTAGTTCTGTGCCGGCAAGAACGAAAAGTCGTTAAGTAAAACAGTGTTAAAATATTTGAGAATTTGAGATAGGTCATGTGTTCACTATATTTTATTAGAGCTGCAAACTTTTGCTCAGAGTACAAAGATTTAAGATATATAAGATGTTAGTGGGGTAGGACGATGACGTTGTTTAACTAACCACAGTTTGACCACAGCCGCGAGGGTGTACTAAGGGCTAGCCCCTCCTCCTCCCCAAAAATTAGGACCGCCAGATCAAATTTTTCACCGTGCCAATGGGCCCGAACCTTTTCTTATGAAAAATATAAATCACAACAGCAATAAAATTTCAACCATTTCGTTACCTTTAAAGCTATTAACATCATATTGAGTGAAAATGCTACCGAATTATGACCAATTATGCATGGACCAAATAATCTAATATATCTAAATGAAGGATTAGAAATGATCAATCAGGCTTGTACAAACTATAAAAACGAAAGTCTCTCTGTTCCAATTGAACTACACTACGGGTGATTACAATTTAATGACATAACAATTTCAACAATATTCCAACGCTGAATCATTCTACGACCGACTTCATCTATCTATCCAAGAAACACACCCTCAAAAACCAGGCTAGTATAATTCTTATTTTCATATCCTCTGAATTCTTCAAATACTTCTTCTATAAGTCGCCTCACGATAATTGAGTACGAATCCTTAAAAGGAGTTTCGATCTACGGTGGCTCCTTATTGGCTAAAAACAGCTAACAACAACAATTGCGGATACTAAAGCCACTGTGAACATAGAAAACATCTATAAGTATTAGATAACTAAGCTTATTGTAATTTAAAGTACTAAATTCAATGGATCATGGATATTAGGATAACTACAAGACAATCACAAGGATGATAGTTACGTTTTCCCTAAGTCTAATGCACTTGTTTCGTGACGATACGTTGCTACTTTACTTTGGATTTTTAATAACATCGTTTATAGATTATGAATGAGATAAAAATAGGTTATTATGCTAATCAATAATCGGTTATTCTAGGAATTCTGTTCACTTTCTTAATTTTATTTATAGAAATGCAAATGAAAGATAGGTATCGCTAGCTTCATTGCCTTATTATCAATAGCATTTGCTATCCTATTTTAATGTAAATTAATTTCCCCTTGATATAATTCTCTCTTACTAACGTCAAATATTTACACTTACAGTATTTACAAAATAGTCTTTTCACACATATTAAGTTTAACTCCCCTTCATTATTATTCTCATTATCTCATCATCATAATTATCATAATCATCCAGTTAGGCGCATTCGAATCAATAATAAACGCCTTTTAAAAGTCTTTATTGCCCGACGTTCTCCGGAGCTCGGATATTTGGAGACCTGTGTCTTTCCAGAGAAGGATTGCCAAGTCTAATGCAGGTCGGTCAACATTTCGAAAACCATGGAGTGGTTTCCACAAAGTAAGCAAGCGCAGCAGGCTCTGGGCTTCTGAAAAAGTGTCCTGCGAGGCGTAGTCGCCGCACTTTAATAATATCTGTGACTTTGGTGAGCTTTCCGTATAATTCTCTCTTGGTGATGCATTCTTTTTAATGGATGTTTTGGACGTATCGGAGCATAAGTGTTTAACAGCCCTTAACTTCGTTTTCCGATGGCGTCGTTAGGGTCATTCAAGATGTCCAAGTTTCAGATCCGTAGAGCAGAGAGAAATTAAAACTTTGTTTATATGACAGCGCAAATGTCTAGGCGATATTAAGTCTTTGTACTGAAGCCCAGGTCTTGTTCTCCAAATTTTGACGTCTTTCGTTGAACTGTTTATTCATGACCGTAGATATTGGAAGTAATCTACATTATCAATCTCTTGTTGATTCCCTAATCTTGAGTTGCTTTCTATGCTATAACAAACAAACGGGGATTTAGATTCGTCAATTGGAAGACCTACTTTCTTTGCAGAGTTAACGACGAGTGACAATAGTGCTTGGGCATCCTCGATGGTATCAGAAAGGAACGCAATTTCATCAGCATAATCCGTGTCACTTAGATAGTTAGCTGCGTGACGTTTACTTATGCTCTTTGAGATGATGAGACCGAGCTGTTCATTGTCTTTCATGGCTGTTTTCATAACATAATTTACCAAAATAGGTATGGTGCAAGCGTGTAACCCTGTCGGACGCCTGTTTGAAGAAGTCAGTTCTTCATCCTTCTGTTATTGCTGGAGCCCCAGTGTTACAATACAGAGTCGCAATGGCATTCGTTATGGGATTCAGTACGTCATATGCAGTAAGTATCTTGAAGATTTTCTCTCTGTTGACGTAGTCAAAGGCTTTGCGAAAGTAGACGAATGTTAGTGCGGTTGGTAGGTTGTTCGACTTCTTCAAAAGCTCGTCTGAGCCTTAGAAATTGGTCTATTGGTGATGGACATTCCTCAAACCATTTTGGTTGATGCAAAAGATCTTTTCCAAAGTAGATTTTTGGTAGTTTAGAAGCATTTTGTCCTATATTTGTACAACCACCAGAAGCAGGCTGAACCCGTCTGTACTTATCTCGATTACTCAAGTCTCCTTTCTTTAGGATAGATGTAATTTCTGCATGCTACCCTGGACTCTTGTAGTTACCATTTGAAATTGATTGCAGGTTTCAATAATTTCCTTTGTCAGTGCTCCGCTTTACCAGACTTTTGCTGGTATTTCATCTAGCCCAGGTGTTTTCCTCTTGAAGAAGATTTAATTGCAACACTAACTTCCTGCATTGTAAATTCGTGTAAGTCAATAGGGAGGTCCTAGAAAATTATGTTTTCCGTTTCATCATTGTTCTTGGCAATTAGACTGGCGGCAAGCTATTGTCGTCATCCTATTATCACGAATGTACGGTTCCGAAATTTTTAAAAGAGGCTGCCATAAGTGGAGACCCACTTGCAGACGGAAAAGAGGTTAAAATGTTCTACATCAAAGCAGGGGAAAGTGATAGCACCAATGAAGATAATAAGGACCATGTGCACTTTTCAACTTTTCCGTGTCGTTTTAGGGTAAATATGACGCCAGCGCTTAGGGCATTTACAAGGTACCAGAATAAGGGGCTTACCAGTGAAATAAGAATTTATGAAACGCACCCGGAAAGGAGTCCAGATTCCTCTCTTTTTATGGAATTTATATTCACTAATAATAGGCACATCATCATAAACATCTTGATTCTTCTCTTTTATATGGAAGCAACATTCGATAATAAGCATATTGTAAGGATGTCTACATTCAGCACTATTACCTATTCTATTTTATTCCACAGATTATATGTTCCCATGGGAGGGCAGTTCGAAACTTTAGCCGATCTGGTTTAGAGCCGGAAACCTCAGGCTTTGATTCTGTCTTCCTCCCAAAGTGGAGAAAATTAGTCAAACTTGGCAGAAGTAGACAGAGTTTTGGAGAACGGTTTCTATCCGTGAAGACCAGAGTGAAACTATCGCTTTATCGTCATATTGGAAATAAGAAAATTATTTAATCGATAGGAACTACTCTTTGGCAGACTTACGCAACTTCGCAATATATCCAATTCCAAGAACGTTGCCCATCTTACTGGCTAATGATACGGCTCAAAAGAAAACTGCTTTGCTACCTCCAAAGTAAGACCATGTATTTTTTGAAAAAAGGTGCAACGATAGCCTGCCTGCAGAATAGCCCGGCTCAAGTGGGCCCTACATTAAGGTGAAACAGTTTATTGGAATTATACTTTCATCCAGATTAATGTTAGCGAGTATAATCATGTGTATGCTACGTTAAAGTTTCGATCCTCAAGGCTCATCTATTTAGGGGAACGTTTTCACTACACAAATAATCTCTGCTGAGCACGCATTTTAAATTCTTAAAAATGACATTTATCGGAGGAATAACGGTATGTTTGTGATCATCGATCATTTACAAGTTTGTTGATTAGGTTGTGTACGTAGCACTGCCAACACGCCGCTTTGTCTTGGGGCCAATGACCTTGTAAGGAAAGCGCCTGTACTGAGCTTTCGAAACTGTATGCTGTGGATGGCGAGCTGTCTACAACTACATGTAACAAGTTGTAGATGTGAATGATGCTGAACAAATTAAAAGCTAGGAATGGCGAACACCACCTTTCACCGTTAAATGTAGAAAAAAATTAGTTTTTTTGTATGTGACCAGTGCCATATTATTCGCAACTAATATGTTAATGTTTTTGACGTAAGCCAAACATTTCTCACAGTTTCGAAACTGGCTGGCCGTGGCCAGGGAGAGTAAATGAGAATGGCATTTTAAAGGCGGCGACAAAATTCCTCCTTATTTCATTTTGAAGAGACAAAACCTAAGCAACTGATGGGAACTGATGGTCTCTTATTCTGATAGTATAGCTAGTTAATACAAGAAAGTCATACTACAAAAATAGTAGTCCGTGCTTGCACGAGGGAGATATTCTTTTTATCTTTCATATAAAAACTATTTTGCATGCAATATTTTGCCGGTCGGATGGGAGAAATAAGCTGGAATATTTCCAGAAAAGGGACGTAGCACCCCTACTCTCCGTTTTGGACCTGACTTTTCGGCATCAAAAACCTACGAAAGTGCATATACCTAAGAAAAAGTCAGACCTCTTTTCATTTCAAGTAATTTAGCACGTAACGTAAACAGGCAGTCGTCAAGAGAAATGTAAACTGCCAGAACAATTGGTAGTAAAGACCCCTCAGACAGACAAGCACTGGTCTTGTTATATCAAACACATACCTTATTAACACAGGTACAAATATTTTACAATAAAGATAAGCAGAATTGGTTTGATTTTTACCACTATTGGATTATACTGAGAACAAACAATCTAAAAGTACAAAGTAGACTAAACTCAATTAGGGACGATTGTAATGGATGATACAAACATAAGTCTATGATACATAACTACTGACGACTACAGAATTTTTGTTTACACTTTGATAAATATGTGTATGCATAGGTAAAACTGTAATTTTATCTATGTTAACAAATGATCTACAGTAACAGACCGTTAGCTAACCCTATAGGGCACTTTCGATGATATAAAAGGCGAGTTGGATTCAGACGGTCTATTGATCTGACATTTCCACTGTCAGCCTACTCGTAAAACGTTTCTTGTTATTGCTTCCCAATGCAACTTGAGCTGTGAGGAGGAAGAAAGTTCCGGCTTCACTTTGTCATGTTTTCCAAGTTTTTATCTGCGAGGCAAGAACGTGATCTTTAGCTTTTTGCAATTTACTTGCAGTAACTGAAGCTTGGAATTAATCTCACAAAACCATACTCAGCTTGTGATTGCTCTTCTGGTGAACAAAGGTGCCTAGCAAAGGGCTACTTTTCACTCTGAACTCCAACGATCCGTCTGCAGAATGGTCTTGAGAGGTACCCTTTCCTTCTAATTTGTCTGCAAAATAAATCCTTACGCGTTCTTCTTTGACTGGCCTTTGCTATAATGATAACAAGGCGATTTGGAAGCCCATGTTTTCAACTGCCGTCTATCACATCATCACAGTGACATGGACCTGAAATGGGCGGCTACCGTAAAGGAATGCTCCTATGAAGGCTCCAATTGGGCTGAAAAATGCTCTGCTGGCGACTAAGATGACCATCGAATCAGTTCTTTTAAATGTGGTCTCTTCTGAACCAATGAAGATCGCATTCCTGCCCATGATCTACTTTATTTTCAAAACCGTCACGTGCATATTGTGACACTTGTACGTGACTTCCTTGAAATCGTGCACCAAATCATCCTCCTTCTGTCACGCAGAGGCATTTTCCGCCAGGGCACCAGTCTCAGATGTATTGCCCATCAATGATGAAGAGGTTCCAGTCGTAGGAAGATCAAAATTCACGTACAGATGGTCTTGGTAATAGTTCATGTTGATCTCCTCCTAAAGGATAAAATAGAAAAGAAGACGTAGCGAACAAATTAACATCCGATGTGGAAATTGACAAGTTAACATAGCGGCCCCTGACACACACAACAGATTTTGTAACTTGTCTTCAATATATGGCACAGTTCAATAGAGTATGTCTCTGCTGTGAATCAAATCAATATGTCCAGTGTGTGCAAGACAATTGTTCACAAACCTAATGATACGGCGTTTAGATATCTGCCAACCTATGGCACCACATGCAACGACCTGAATGAAAATAAACATGTTTTGCCAATTTCTACAAAATCTTAGGGTGATAAATCTTTCTTAAACGAAAAAAGAAAAAAGCAAAACTATAACTGCTTCCTCTTAACGTGAAACTCAATGACTGAAAAGTGGATGCAACTACAAAAGTTAAAATATCCAACAATGCTACACAACCAGGAAAAGAAACGCGTTTTCAACTCTTTTTAGCAGGAAACGAACCCTATTTATAACATTCTGCGCCAATTTTTAAATGTACATAATGGAGAATAAAAAGTGATTGCAGCATCAATACCACCACAGTATAACAAATGGCCTTAGGCAACTAGGTCCTAGGCTACAAATTTAGAGAAGTTAGGTCTTCTTCACTGCTTTCCATCTCATCCTTACCTTATCCAAGTCAAATCTCTATTCAGTAGGGAGTACACTTTTATAACATCCAAATCTTGACTATTTCCCCCCGACTCCTTTAGGATCCAGAATAGGATCCATTGTTTCATACCCAACAATTTACAAGGGCTTACATCAATAACCGAATAAGACACTCCATACCCTGTTATTGTCGCACATTCTCTTCAACATGTCTGCAAGGTTTTCAAAGCTTGGACGGCGCTGCGGCCAAACATGCCAACAATCGATGAGGACTCCATAACTATGGAGAAAATTGAAATTGGACATCACCTCGATATTAAACGCGTCATACGTTTTATCTGGATAAAGTCTTCCGTGCGTGTAAAGGCTACTAGGAGCAGTAGTCAAATACAGGAAATAAAGTACGTAAACAATCGGCTAACGAAACCTCAAAGGCTCTGGGAATCTATCAACAACAGGCACCTAATATATGGATAGGTTTCTGACAGTAAATTCTACAAGATGAATGTCACAGGGATAACGTCATTGTATTGTTACCTTAAACATTCCTCAACCTTATGTTTAGTTTTTGATGTAGGAACAGGACGACGGGATATTCAAAATGCAAGCTGCATTCAAGCAAATCAAGCACAAAGGTTTGGAATTGATTTCGAAACTTTCCACTTTCCGAAAGTCTGTTTACGAGAAAACCTCAGAACATAAAAAAGTCCTCGATATCACGCTGGGCAACATTTTATTGTACGGTTATTAAAATACAAAGTTTGCTTTATCTATTTCGAGAACGAGACTGAAATCAAGGCTGAGCAAGGACTTACATCAAGAACGTATCAACGAACTAAAAACAACCAACCATAACCTGTCGAAACAAACCGACACAAGAATCTTTCATACGTACGAATAACTTTGATTAACTTACAGTTCGTCAGAGCAATGTTTGGGTTTATCCATACGGTAACCATCCTGCAAAAATGTAACCACTTCATACGCATTCATTCCTGGATATGGTGAAGCTCCAAGAGTGATAATTTCCCAAAGTACAACACCAAATGACCACCTTTAAAGGACATGAATAGATTAGAGATCAGAAGAGAACGATAACATGATAATTCTACCACAAACCAGTGTCAACAGTGGGATGCGAACTCTGGACAGACGTAACGGTGCCACGACGCTCATCAATAGAGTTATGACTTCAAACACATACTAATCTCCATTTAAACTCAAAGTGGTTAAATATCGCATCATCTCTTACGATGTTAAATGCTAGCCGCTCTGTGCTGTGCAAGCAGACTACATAAGGACTATCATTCAATCAATCAATCCAACTTGGGTCGACTGAAAATTATGGTTATTACAAGACAGGATCTGTTTCAGTTGTAGGTCTGTCTATTTCGGATCTTTTTCAATGGTAGTAACATCTTTCTAATAACTTTAGAAACAAATAGAATATTGAAGTGGCAAATAGTAATTGCATTTCAGCAAGAAAAGTGTTTCAAAATCATTCCTTTTTTGGCCAAAAAATTACTTCTAAATGTAAAGAAAGAAGCCTTCAAAATACGGCTAAAATACGGCTGAATCAACATTTAACACATATTACAATATTATTTTATTTAGCGACACTTACACGTCACTTTTTGATGTGGATATCGTATCTACTAATGATTCGATGGCCATCCATTTCACGGGGAATCTTCCATTCTAGAAATGTCAAGTAAAATAGTAAGATTTCAGAAGTATGAAGATGGAATATATTATCCACAAAAAGAGCGACGCTCGAAGTCCTCGCCCTTTCGCTTTTCTCTTGCTATTGTAAAGTGATAGGCGGAGATTATATTGTGGCACGTATGAGAACTGGTCAAGTATGATAAACCTGTCCCAATGCCAGTCAATAATATGCTTATTGCACTCAATCCTATAGCTTCCTAAAAAAACCAGCTTCAGGTTTAGAAATGTCATAACATAATAACCAGGCCATAGCCACAAATGGAAATACATGCAGGACACATCAGCTGTCCTACAACACATCAACAATTGACCACTTCCTTGATGTGATCTACACGTCTTTAGATTACAAGAGTTTTTCTATGGTATCACTAACATACACCCCTTTTCGTTTTTTTAACTTTGGAAACCAACGGTGCCAGAATGGTTTTAAAAGGGGGGGGGGGGCATGCCGTAACGAATTTTCATTTAACCGTTACACAAAAGCAAATGGCAAGCTAAACAGTGCACGACATCTAAACAAAAACGTACCATTTTCTTGTTGGATAGGTGTAAAAAGAAAAGGGTGAGGAGTCATGAACTTTTAAGAATCGGAGGGGTTTAACCCAGTGGGCCCACGGTTCCCACGCCTATGTTGAAGGCAAATATTGACATAAGAATTGTTGATTCGATACAACATCACCATTTTCCATGACTCCAGTGGTTCACAATATTGATATGATACTCACATGCGATTTTCTCATGTAATGATCCTCAACATAAACATCACGTGCAAATCCAAAGTCCCCAACTTTACATGTCAAATGTTCATCCACCAAGATGTTGCGTGCAGCTAAATCACGATGAATTACCTAACAACAAAAAATGCAATGCTGTAACAATGTTTGTTTTTCCTGCTAAAAATGTAATGTAATGTAATCGTCATATGCATTCTCTTTTGGAAGTATGTACTTACGCTCCCGTGCGCTATTTTCAGGTCTAATCCAACTTCTGCATTCACTTAGTGCTGAAATTCTATTCAACAGTGATGTTCCTTTTACATTGGAGACGTTTGCTCGAGTGTGTGTTTCCGAAGTATAAAGTAAAAGTAAGGGTACCTATTGGTTTCAGAAGATACTATCAACTGGTAACAGATAACTTTTCTGATTCCTTTACCTAAAATTTCGTTGATACTATTCGGATACCACGTAGGTTTATAACTTTATAACCCAAAATTTTCTCTGCATATATATGAACCTAATTAAAAGGCAAAACCAAACAGAAACAACAGTCCTCCCTTGGTCCTAATCATCTGGTATGTTCTATCCACGTAAATAACTATTCTTACCTTGGTATCGTAAATACTAATGAGTACATCGTACCGTCCCACTGTTAAAAGGAGTGGGAGACTAACATTATGTGGAAGCAATAATGTAGTGCGACAGGGGTTGAGCCAGCT
>JAAAKM020002173.1:0-13723 GCA_010016025.2 Alatinidae sp. Z8VKAUB7J3 | reverse complement strand
ACTACTACTACTACTACTACTACTACTACTGCTACTACTACTACTACTACTACTACTACTACTACTACTACTACTACCACCATCACCACCATTGCTTCTTCTTCTATTACTACTACTACTACTTCTAGGATCTACATCAACACCTATACTAACAAGGTTGTTATTTAGTTCAGGTTATTTCCATACTACAACTAAAGCACACATAGAGACTAACAGAGGAGTGCCGAATTTTTTTTCACAAAATACAAACGTTTAGTTAAGTAAAATAGCTGCTTATTAAGAAAATACACAGATTAATAGACCTGATTGGTTATCGATACGTCAGGTTGTCGTTATTGTCGAGCCGCAGTTAGCTCGGATAATTGAACATTTTTGAGATCGAGGTTGCCTAATTGCAAAACTATAGGTCTAGAATCGGAAGGCTGTGGGTTCGATACCAGTGTCTGGCAACTTTGAATAAGTCACTGTGTTTGTAGATTTAGTCAATAAATTATGCAGGTTTGGCGAGTTTAACTGCCTCGCCTTAATGCGAAGGATGACTCTATAAAAAAGAAAAGCTTTTCGGTATAGACATTAGATATCACTGTTTAAGTTGTAAGAGCGTATTAGGAGCACGCTTCTTTCCGCATGAATACTTGTATCTTATGTGAGTACGAGTTTTGTGATATCATTAAGACAGAAAAGCCAACGGTCCTTAACATGCCTTATAGGCTTCTTGTTTGGTTTGCTTCTGTTTGAATGATACTAGAGATATTGAAAACACGTCTCTTTGCTTATTTCCGTCCTAGCTAATGATCTTAATGGTCCGACTTATATTATTATTTTATCCTATAACGTTAACTGTGTAAGAAGATAAATGCAAACCGCGGAATCTGTTCTGCTTAATTCTACCCCAATCGAGTTTATTTACATGCTGAAAACTGGTACCCCGGAAGCTAAGATTTGTACACCAGAATTGTTATGAAAAAGTATCAAATGACCACAGTAAAATAAAACATACATCATCCATGGGAAGACAAACGCAGAACATTTCTCAAACGTTGCACAATTTGTTGGTCTTCCCGAATTCAAAACGGGATTATGGCACGGTTCCACAGTTGTACATAAACTGTAGAAGATGTACTTGAAGCATCCTTGTTTTGAAATGCGTGGAGGTTGTGATTTCTGCAGAGAAGTGCAAAACCTGGCCTTTTATGCTTTCCGAATCAGAGTATTAGTTATGTTAGGGTAAATGGTCAATATTTGCTACAGGATGGGAATGTCCGTTAACCCTAACATAATTACGGTAATACTTCTAATTAACGCCCAGGGTGTTGAAATTATTGGTGGCAAGGGTTCGGTATAATAGAGGGAGAGGGGATGTTAACAAAATTTTAAACGAAATCACATTTTCACTTGTACTCTTTACGGAAATGTACGTGAAGTTAGTGCAGTAAACGCCGCCGCATAAGCCTGCGGTATGTAAGCAACACCGCTTAATAAGCCTGCGGTATATAAGCCACGCCGCTTTATAAGCCTGCCGTATATAAGCTACGCTGCTTTATAAGCCTGCCGTATATAAGATTCCCCGCTTCATAAGACTACAGTTAATATAATACGCCCCTTTATGAGCCTACAGTTAATATAATACGCCACTTTATGAGCCTACGGTTAATCTTCTACGCCGCTCAATAAACCTACGGCTACTGAGCCACATCCGTGGTAAGGAAGGTGACTTTGGTGCCCGTCACTTACAGGCAACAATAAATTATCCTTGATGTTTCTTCCAAGAGTTCTATTTCATGGACGGACCTCAAAGCTGCCTTAGTTACACGGAACCGAATACTTTTTGACACCGAACAGCCATTAAAACCCGATGGGCATTTCGGTGACACGGTACTGAATATCTTTTGATACCGAAAAGCGTTTGAATCGGACAGCCAAATTATCGTGCTGAACGAGTTTTGATATCGGACAGCCAAATTATCTGGTACTATAGATGCGTGTACACGCGAGGGTGTTTCATGATTTTAAATATGGACGCTACCAGTTACTCCGCTTTCCATCCGAGTCATTCATGATGCTTGGTCCTTCTTCCATTTCCAATTGTGATCTTAAAAACATATGCTACTGGCTCCGTTCTAACTAATCCGACCCTACCTGCCACGCGAATGACTGAGATTCATTTCAAACACGGCAAAAGCCAATTTGAGTGAACATGAAAATACCGCTCGACAAATAAGACTACGTTGGCCCAGGAAATACGAATGAGCTTTCGGCAATCAGGTCACTCGACATGATCCACTCAGCGCTCTAACTGCAATAAAGCGGTTGGAAGTAATTTTCATGCTAATGCCAACGAACACATCTTTTAAATGCAAAGTTAAACAGGTGAACTGCTTTCTATATGATAGATAACATAACAATAAGGGCTCTTCAAAGCAGCACCGACAATACAACTCATCATAGCTGTCAGATAATCGGCATCCTTGTAAACAATTAGGATTTCGTGCGCAAACTGATAAGAAAAGCAGGCCAGCAACTGCATTTATGAGGACTGAGGGTTCTCAGCAATATTTCAATGCTTGGTGTCATACTCATCCAAACTCAACGAATCATTAATGCAAACGACATTGAACTGGCTCAAAAATTGGACAAGGATGTAGACGTGAGATTTCGTGTTTATTTCCGAGCTGGAAGCAAGCTTCCCTATCCCTTTTTAAAGAAAATATTTAAAATTGCAATGAGATAACGCTATGTATATAACGATATGTTATAAACGATTCTTTGAGGTTTGGAAGCAGCAAATGGCGACATGTCGTATATTGAAAATGGGCAGCACCTGGCAAAGCAAGAGAGGGTTTTGAAACTAATTATCTTCGAAAAAGATATGTTACCACCGTGATGCGAAACCAGGTTCCAAGCTTTCATAGAGCTTGGTAAACCCCGATCATAACACTATTTCTCGAGTGGTCATAGTAGCCTCTAGTGCAGCAAAGATTGACGTCGAACGGTAGTTATACGCAGTTTCGGAGACAACCCTTTCTGGGCCATCAGAACTGACCATTAGGGCTAGGAATGTTTGTAAACATCATCGAGAGAAGAAGATTTGAAATGATAAGTTTTGAAAAGATACTAGAGACGTATGTTAACGCCGTATTAATTATCTCCAATGCCTCAAGCGTGCCTGTTTAGATTTCATCTAACATTACACGGAACTACTAATTAAAGTTGGCAGTCTCTCAATCAATGACCCCTGATGAGCAGTGGGCACACCTTCCGATGTTTCATACCAGCCCCCCTGATAAGCAGTGGGCACACCTTCCTCCTTTAACAAGATGTCCACAATAGCCTGCTGTACACAAAGTTGTTTTATGTCTAATGGCTTTCGAGCCGGGTTAATATCAAATCTCATAGATTGGTAGAAGAGTAGAAGCAAGGCCCTGGTTACCAAAATCTACTTAGCAAGGCTCTGCAATGTAGGTGTATGAATATCGGAATTGGCCTTTGATGAAAGAGATTTTGTCACCTCTCAACGGGCCTATTTCAGAAATGAACATTTGTACATATAGCCAGAGGGGTTATACGTGGACTGACTGGCTGCGGCAAAACAGCTTAACTACTTTTAACACAACAAAATACACCACACTGTCTAAACGCACCGCTCTACAGACCAAGTTTGTCCAACGCATAAACAGGATGATGGTCAGGGTTAACTTTTATACAGTCAAAATTTTCGAATAAATATTTTGGCTGAATCATTATTATATACCTTGAAGAAATTCTTAAGTAGCACTGAAGATAAACATCCCCCACCAAATTAAACTGTAATCGTTTCTTATTTCTTCCCTTCCATATATGAACCTTATCCCTCTCTACAAAACAAGAGATGGGCAATGATAACTATAATCAATAAATATGATGGCTGCCGAGAGAAATTCTGAGCCGAAAAGTTTGCAACATTTGGTCCAGTAAGATGTGAAATGGCAACCTTGCATTCTACACGAGCCACGGAAACCTTCTTTGTCCCTTCCTGTGCCGCTCAAGAGTAACTCATGTTTATTTACAAAGAACAAGGAAAACGCAATGCATAACGATAGTTTAAATGACTATTTTATAACCATTTCGTAATTAATATTAACCAAAAGAAATCCAAACGTCAAAGCTTCTCGTCGTGTCTACAGCATAGGCATACAGCCATTTAGCCTCCACCTCCAAACTTTTGTTAAAAACCAAACAGCACCCCAAACGAAGATTTGTTCCTCGGAAAAAAACCCATCTCTAACAGCCTTTTAATGTTAAGAGCCAACTAAATGTGACTGTAAACTTTATTTCAAAAGACCTCAAGATGCGAAATACTTCGTAGGTTAGTTTTGTATATATCTATGGGATCTGGGCCAAGTGACGTAAGGCAAATACAATATATACTTTGGCTTCTGCCTAACATAAACCCCTCAGTCTGTGTTAAAAGGTGGGCTTGTGTTAATCAATTATGGCCTTAATTGATACATTGGATATGATTCGACTTAACTTCCAAAGAAACACGACATTTACATTCGGCCAAATTGGCAAAGGATTAGTTTTTACTTGTTTTTGTACTCCTTACGGTAGCCCATTGTACGAAAAATTTGTTTGTGCAGAATGAGAACCTGATCATTGACCTTTCCATAAGCTTCTTTGCCTGCAAACTGCTGTTTAACCTTTGTGCACTTCCACATCTGTAGACGCAAACCCTATCCTCAAGTTGTGTTTGTACAATTCTGGCAGTAACGACAAAATAAGAACGCTCTTCATCTGTTTCATGCCTTTTTAGAATCTAAACTTGCGCAAGTTGAATTTGTTGGGATAGTTTTGTGATGCAAACACCGACACCTACATACACAACGCTTGACTAGAGCATTTACCAGTAATACTGGGTGTTAATTTCTTGTATTATAAAATGGACAGGCACAAATTTCTTCCTGTTATTAACAGGATGGGGTTAATACTCACAACAGCATGACCACTAACATCAGCACAACTAGTGACTTTACAGGCAGGTTACCTAATGAATAGTCCGATGGATCCCGTTGGAGTAAAACGCCATGAAATTCCCTATCGATGTTGAATTTATTAAAGGGAACGAATACCCTGCAAGTTATGAAATTGACAAGACTCAGCAAGCTCGCTCCTGACGTGGCTGTGTTACATCAATGACGGCCTGAATTGCTTCCACGTCCAACTTTTGATTCGCATTATAGCACGATCTTGCCAATAATCGAAAAACAAACGACAGCAAACAGCTGCAAAGTCTTGGATGTCTTCTAGCAATTATGTATCAGATGGCAATTCGACTTATTCGGTTCAGAGACAACGCCTCAGTGTTAACACCATGAATGGTGTGTTACTAAATGCTTTTATAGTATTTTATGAAGGTAGGATCACTGTCAGTGATCACCTTCGGCAACGGCACCCCAATTACTATCTGCCAAAAAACAGTGCCGTAATGTGAATGACCAAAGTACCACTATCCCTATGATCCTGATACTGTGGTATGCATCTGTGCCACAGTTAGTTTTCTAGTACACGCCCTCCATATTTGCTTCCGAAACAAAAGTGTTGTCCTGTGTACTGACCTCCAATTCACTTAACGCTGATTCTGATTATCAGAACAGACGGCTGCCGTGCAGTACAAAAACTAGGAAAGGTTCAGATCTAATTCTGGGCATCGGAGAATATTATGGGGCAGCCAGAGGACCAGGTGTCACTGTTTCAACCAGTTAAATCTTTGGATAAGCAGCTGCCAAATAAGGTCTAAAATGTTGGTACTTAATGTACGTAGTTATATACAGTTCAAGACGATCGGCAACATGCCACTCACAGCTACTGATAAATCTAACAAAATTCTTTGGGCCTGTAGTTAGCTACGAAACTAAGATTATTGAAGGGTAGGGACACCAGAGTAAAAAGCGACGCAAACGTATTTACACATCACGTCATAAAACATATTAAATTGAATTATAGAGAACTTAATTGTTTCAGACCTTTCATCTTCTTAATATCTTGAATATTATTGGAATGTAAAACTTTGGAACGAGAGAAAACAATCTTGGGCAAAAAATACATCGGAGGGGCACAGCTACCGAATGCCCGTAGCTATGACCCTTTGAAACTTTTGCCTTCAAGCAAATTCCGCGCTGAAATTGGAAGTATTGGCAACTACAGAAGTTCTGTTTGAAAAACGTTATTCTGTTGCTTCGCCATTCTCTTCGTCCACCACTTTCCGTCTTTACGTACACAAATACTTAAGTGCAAATTGCGAATTGCAATAGGAGTTTCAATACTGTGGATAATGGGTGACAACTGTGGGTGACAACTGCATTAAATTGGTGTATCTTATCATTACCAAGGCATTTTAAGGCCCATAATATGGGTATTCATGTTGTAATAATTGTTGTCCGGTGTATTTTAACAGCTTCGAAGTATCGTCGACCACTCAAATTCTCAAACAGTGCGCCAATTTAAAGGTTTGAGCCCACTCACACTACCTATAAAAAACCGTGCGTAACGACATCCATGTACCTAAAAAGATGCCGAGATGTAGACGAATGTCAGAATACGCTGCAATGAATATGACGAGATAGTGGAAAGCGCGGGAAAGGTTTACTAGAGGTACCAAAGCCACAAACGCGCACCTGGGCAGAAGCACTGATACCAAACACAAATGTAACTAAAGTTGGCCATCCGTATGAAGAGCAGCACCATTCAACTAACCCTGCCAACGAACAAAGTGGAAGACCAATGCTGGGGAAAACTCATGTGTGCTCCGAAAATCACTATGCTGAAGAGCTGATCTGCCACCCCTGAGGTTCCTTGCAGACATAGGCTACTCTATGTCGTCACGGTAAAGCCAACTTTAGTTACTGAGACAGAAATGACTACAGGTAGACCCGAGAAAAAAAGCACAAATTTTTACGGTTTTGGTGAAAACTATTATTTCTCTGTCAAATTTTGGTACTTCTCTTTTGTAATAACGCTTACTTGTCAATACAGTAAATTCTCTTTCCATATCTAGAGTATTACAGAACCCCAAGGGCAGCAGTCAAGCAACCTATTTCGATAATAAACAACTAATTCGCATAAAGGTGAATAGTAATATGGAGTTTAACTCTAAAATTATGGTAAAACAAAGAAACCTCTCTCCTTGAGCATAACAACTTTATGGATAAAGCTAGCGAAGGTTTTCCGTCACCTCTTACTATGTGAGCTTAGTAATGACAGTTATGACATAGAAACCCTTGCGAACGTTGAATGGGTACGCATCATGGACATACGTTGACGCCCGAAGCCTCAGAAATCTTGAGGAACGAGAACCATATTGCAGTTCCACCAAAAACCTCCCTAATGTTAAGTTTGTCAGTGGTGAAATTGTACATTATGAATACTCGGCTTTACGGTGGGGCACACCTTGCCAACGTATACAAGCGAATGTAACGGAATTGTCCCAAATAACACATTTGTGCCACTGAAAAAAGGGGCTGAATTACAAAAGATCTTGTAAAAGGCTAAAAGCATAACTTGCCTTGGACTCTCACAAAACCAATTTAAGAGGTCGGAAATTGGATATACTGTCTGTCCATTGGGAATTGGGGGCGAATAGAATGGTAGTCCTCATTGCCAGTGGGATTAATGCCTAAAGTATATAGCATTGGCATTGTGGATTCACTTGACAATTCAAATATTACTTTACATAGCTCAATATACTGGTCATTACTTTCGTACTAACCGAAGAGGGCGGGTGTAGTTGTGCCTTGATCACATATTTAAGCAGCCCAATGTGTTCACGCAGCGGAGCATCATGCATTTATACACTACACTGTTAGTGTGCAAGACCAACCTTATGTCTAAACTGAGGTACATAGTTCTACAGCTTTCTTCCAATCGCTAAATACACAGGAGCAGTTCCTTCTAAATTTCTCCACAGTAACACTTCGATAAATGTAAGTCGATATTTCTCCATCTTGATAACAGATTTTTAAAGGCATTTGGTTCACTCCTACTTCTATAAGTTCTCGAATACATCCGACTTCATACATAATTCCCTAGTGTGTCAAAGGTCTGCCGATACATTCATCTCAATGGCACTGCCACGAGATAATTAAAATTCTTAACGAAAACTCAATGCGTAAATTATACAGTTATATTTGAACCTGCTGTAAAAATTCAACTGAACGTACGAATATGAAGCAAATAAACCCTGCATAAACAATATCCCTGTATCAAAGTTACCCAAGAAAAGAAAACCCATGCTAACTATAAAGTAGGTAGTTATTACCAAACGTTTTGCGAGAAACCAGACAATGCCTCTTTCACTTAACCAACACAGTAGTGACTAAGAACTGGCAGTAATTACTACGATATCACAATAGTTGCTGACGCAGTAGTGATGCTCCTATAAAAAGTTAATGCTGTTCTTTTCCCCTTTGGCTAATGCATTTCTCATACTTGACGATGTTTAGCACGGTGCCATAGTGTCAAATTGTATTGGAGTTTAAATCCGAAGCACTTGCTACGCTTTGTAAACATTGATCTTTTCAATAATTGCAGCGCACACCCGATATCTAAAAAAGCACACTATTTATTTCATATTATAATAGGCATCATACTAGAAAACTAATCGAGACCTACTTTCGTGAAGGGCGACAGAGACAATGAATTGGTTTCCCAAAACAGTATGTATACTAAAAAGTGTATAAAAACTACAATGGCTGATAAAAAATTGGTTGATAACAAAGGCATCTACTAAAAATCAGTTCAAATATCGGACACGTACAACATGTTATTGCCATAAGGCAATGCTGTGAGGTTATCTATGAGCCCCTATCTGAAGCACAGCCTTGCTCTGATGCATTGGTGATTTATCATCATACCCTAACAACTCTTTCAAACCCATAACTAATCTCATAACCCTGAGAACAGTTCTACAGACTGCAATTTAATGGAAGGTATCAAGACATGCTAACGTCTTGCTGCTGACTCGCACTTACTCTGGATGACTCTGGCCGTTCCCATTTCTTTGCCAGAATAATGGC
Organism: Alatinidae sp. Z8VKAUB7J3; assembly: GCA_010016025.2. Lineage (NCBI taxonomy): Eukaryota > Metazoa > Cnidaria > Cubozoa > Carybdeida > Alatinidae > Alatinidae sp. Z8VKAUB7J3. Next base: position 4,673 of record JAAAKM020002173.1, on the reverse strand, counting down.
CTCCTGTGCAATCTGCTCTGGTGATTTGGATACATCACGTAATATCTCTTCATAGTATTCTTGAATATCTGAGAGAGTATTTGTAATTTAATGAGGAAAGATGATAAAAAACTGTCAAAAACCTACTAGAGGTCAGAAAGAAAAAATAGCAGTGGCCTTAAGGGTCAGATGAAAAATACGGTTTCGTGATTGATATTAAAAAGTATTCTGAGTATATTTTGTTGTGGATGTACTGTATACGTTCATATCACTCGTCTATTCATAACTAGTAAGGATGGTTATCTCACCTTAGGCTACTGAGTTTACTTTGGTAATTTCGTTTACCTTCCCACTTAAACTACTATTTTGTGATGGAAGTAAACTTTCATGTAATAGAAATCGGTCCAAGGAAGAAATTTGACTGGTACGATAAGTCAACTGACAGCGTCATGTACATTCCCCACCTGAACAATTTTCTAACTTATTGCTACATGTTTTCCCTGGTGACGGGTGACGATGCAATTCCTTTTTACGAACATCACACACAATAGGAGTAAAAGTATGAAATATTTAATAACCAGAAAGGGTACGCCGTAAATTGAGTCGGGCGGGCCCTTCTAATTAATCAGGGCATCGGTATTGCAAGCCGAACGCTTGATAATTACAATTTTTGCTGTTGAGTTCTGGAAGGCTTGAGATGGTATCCCCTGCTTTTATCTTGCAAAGAGAAGGACTTTTATTTCAGTGGTACGGGATCGTGATGTAATGGCGGCACATCGGAGTTGCAACGACAAAAGGTCGGGGATCGATTACTCGTGGTAACAAGTGTTCAACATTGATCTTTCCTACTGACACCTGAATATAAAAGATAGGATCAAAGACAGGAAGTACAGGTAGCGATCTGGATGTAAAATGATTGAATACATTGGTTAAAGTTTGGCGATAAGCGTGACGGGCGATGCTTTAACGCCTTTAACGTCGTATTCAGCTACCTAAAGTTAATACCTGACATGAAAGGCGTCATTGATAAATTGTCTTGCTGGATAATGGTTCTTTGAGACTGGGGCACAGCTTGCATGTCAACGTTGATATGACTCGAGTCACAGTCTACCAAATAACGCTGTGATTAACAGATTGGTCACAGATTACCGATGCTGCAGTTCAACAATCTATTCTCTGTATTCCAATTTAAAGTTTTGTTTAATTTAGATTATTGCACATTTCGTTACATTCGCAGATTGGTTAGTGTGTCAACATCTATGAATTGTTTAAAAATTCAGCCACATTCTTTTAATACAACAAAGTGCCTAACTAGCTATGTGCTTGTAATACAGTGATTAAATTGTCAATAAGAGGTGGCATCAGTATCCTTCCAGCATCAATTGGTATCACGTTTTTCCTAGTTCTTTCACTGCAAGTGTTTTGACCAAGGCTTTAATGCCTTCCAAATTCAATGTACCAGAAAAGAAGACCTGACACCACTATCATCATTAACATCACAAACACTCTCTAAAGAGTAATTCACTCTATAAGATGTCAAATTCAACAAACATTTACCTATTAATGCGTAAAAGAGTTTACTCCTGAAAATTCTTATGACACGCTCTATGGCATTGCATAGAGCAGCATCTTGAGGTCGCCCAAGTTTACCATGGTACTGCTCTAAAAGAGATAGAGCTCTTTCTGCATCTAGATAAAAGAAAGTATAATAAAAAACATAAATACATAAATATCAAATTAACACTACGGCACCCATTACTTACATTTGAAACGTCTTAGATTGTCTACTGTCAAGACCGACAGGTCTTCATTTGTCGTTGCGGTAGGTACCATTCAATGCCACCCATAATCACTTCTCCTACCTTAAACCCTTTTATAAGTAAATGCACCTTATTAATATTTAGGTATATAAGGGGAAGAGGCTCGGAAAGAAAACACGGCCTTATCTTACTTGTTTTTAGATATCAACCAAATGACTATGTCTCATTTGTACGTTCTGGAGTGGGACATGCAAGCTCCTGAGGGTCCCTTGGTAGCCTCTATTACTACAGCTGCATCAGACTTAAATGGGAGTTCACACCTATTTTCTTCAGGATATCTTCAAAAAATTGCTACTGCCATGTCTGGAGGAAAGTTGTCGTTATAGAGCATATCTGTTGTAATATAGGTATTCGTTTTTAAATCACAAGATTATGGCTTCACATTCCCCCAGCTTCCTAAAACTACAAGCTATTATGGTAATGTAACATATAAACGTATCAAAACAATTGCTGGCCTCTCTCTCTGTGAGCTTTCAGAATATTATTCCTTCAGGTGGCACATTCTAGCTCATGGTACATTCTAGCCCATGGTACATTCTAGCCCATGGTACATTCTAGCCTATGGCACATTTAAGCCCATGCCAGATGAAGGAATATAATTATTGATTGTAAAGTTTAGGTAGATTCTCATATTTTTAAAAGTTTTTTAACATCTGTATTAGTGTTACACATACAAATGTGCTGTAAAGCTTGCATTCTCTTATAAACATATATGAATATATATATATTTAAGTTACCATGTTAAAAGCTATTTTACTTATAGTATTAAAGCACTGCCGTTGTACAACGTCAGCCTATTCCGCCTTCCATCTGCATTTTACATTATAATTGGCAAACTGCACTTCATCTAGAAAATGTAGTTAATGAAAACATGATCGCATGTGACGAGTCATCAATAACTTAATATTAAATGTATAGTAAGGATGGGGAATTTTGAAAAAGTAAGAAACCATACACTACTGTGTGGTTTACAATTACCTTCACTTACAGACTCCACATATTGGTGTAATCATTTAAACACCTTACATTAAATCACTTTGTAACATGTATAATTTCAATAAAGAGAGGTGTATTATTTGTTTCTTATACTTAGTAACACACCATAGCGCAAGAATCGAACATTCAGATAGTTCAAGTTATAGTTAAGAAAGGATATACTTTGTAATCCTTGATCTACACTATAAAATGTAAATAATAAGCAGAGATTAGATCAACAGTTACATCACAGAAGCCTATAATCTAACAATACAAAAGTCAAATTAAGAAAAACATTAACATTAGGACTACACCCTTAAAAGATTAATGATGGAGGAAGAGAGTCAAGATCATGAAACCACAAGATACTCACACAAGGTGAAGAAACAACTGCACTGTTAACTTAGTCTATCATTATGGGAACAAACCTGACCTGCCAGAGCCAACAGCGAAGACCTTGCAATTGAAGTTATAGGATTATGTTTCTCATACAATTTTTGATTCATCATCACGCTCTTCTGTGCATATTGTCCATAGCTGTTAGCATTTTTTTAGTTTAAGTTTCATCTCAATTTCTATAGTCGTTTATTCTGAGTTTACATTTCTTTAATCCATATAGAAGTAATGTTGTATAATATAAAATCTCAAATTGCAGTCCATTAAACAGTTCTTTCTCAAACTTATCATGTTGATTAATGGGTATCATTTGTTGTCAACATTGGGAAAAGTCAATTGTCAAGAAGCAGTCAGGCTTGGGGCAGATCTGTACCATAAGGGCGTGATTGGGATCAATCTCCTATTATTTTGGAACCATGTTTACACAGAGCAAGAACACATTGTTGCCAGCCTTAAATATGACAAGTCATATTCTAACTCAAACTACAATCAACAGTGATAAGTGCACACGTTCAACAATAGGAACCTTATTAACTTACATGGTTACTGCTACAAACCATAGTTTTGTAATAACAAGACACAACACCCCCCTTTCCTGAGGATGTATATTGAACACAATAACTATCCTTTATTACTCCTGAATTACTACGTGTTAACTTCTTGAACCTCTTTGATCATTGCGAAACCCTTATTGAGTGTGTGCTATATCCCTTGTCTACATTTGGTGATTTATAAATCATCAAAGTTTGCATTACACAATTCTTCAGTTCCTTCACTTTTACCATTGTGATTAGTAAGGTCATCAACAATGTGGAGTAGGATTGGGCCTAATGTTGGTATGTTGTTTTAACTCAAACTATATTCATCAGCAACAAGTGAGTAAGTTCAACAATATTAATGGTTACTGCTACAGGCATGATTTGCAATAGCATTACCTAACAGTCTACACCTAATTTAAATCATAATAACTAGTGTCACAAATTATGTGAAACCCTGAGCATTACTTGGGTCACTGGCTAAGGATCCAAAATGTAGCTATCCAGCACAATGCCCAAAGAAAAAGGTGCAATTTTGAAGCCTATATTATCAACAATGACTCCAGTTACTTACAGAAAGTATTTGACCATTCAGATAATTGGTAGATAAGATAGTACTCAACAGCAGGACGTGTGACTCAAAGGAATCACATCATCAAATCTTTTGGGTTACATTGGAAGCATTTTTGAACTTTATGTATTTAAGGGTAATGCATTCTCTCTACATTGCTCTTGGTTGATTACATAGTTTGGTCTAAGCTATGAAAATTTTAACAAAAAAATGGAACCATTTCAACAGTGCTGACTACGAGACTTATCAATTTTGGATAGAGCTAAGCTGTTTGATTGTTCCATGAAAAATATTGTCTGGCTACAATGCGTCTATGCCCATGGAATTACTCTGAAGATTATTCTGGCTACTAGATATTGCTGATAGTAGTAGAGTATACTTCAAAAAGAAAGAGCT
>JAAAKM020002172.1:0-13724 GCA_010016025.2 Alatinidae sp. Z8VKAUB7J3 | reverse complement strand
CCCTTCAAAAAAAGGTCGGTCATGGGTGGGAGGTTCCGTAAAAAGTAAGAGGGGGGGGGGGGGGTTGGAATAAGAATGTCCTGGGTGGAAAATTTTTGAAAAATTAATTAGCGGGGGGGGGATGTCTATGAGACACCCAAGAGTAATGTTTTAAGGAAGATCAGATACATCCGAAACGTTGTGAGATCTATTATGAATAATAGCAGACGTTAATGTTTTTACATGATATCGACATTAATATTAACACTCTGATATTTGGTTTAAAGGCATTAGCTTCAAGTTTTAGATAAGGAAGCTGGAATAGCATAGATACAATTTCAAGGTACGCAAGATGCGCTGATGATATCTTTAGTGATCACTCTGGAATTTAATGATATCTTTATCGATCACCCTGATCTATAACTTTGGTGCCTCCAAATTGTTGGTAGCTCTTAACGATTGTCCGATCAGCGGTCGACAAATTTTTGCTTCGATCCCTCTCTTTGTTTGCGAGTTATTATAAATGATGCTTGAATGTTTGAACAACTCGTTCTTTGCACGAGCCATTCTGATGAGGGTGCAACGAAACCGGCCAATGGCATTTCACTAATGATTCCGTTATTAAATATTATCTGCTGATATATAACTGGAAGAAGCATTATCTGAAAAGTTGATAAAATTGAATTCGAATGGCATAGTTGATTTTCATTTTTAAGATACCTCCGCTGATGATATCTGCAATTTATCCTATGATATATTTACTATAGAAATATGATGTTTTTAATATCATTCAATTTGAATTAGGATACCTTCATTTCTGAATAGTTATGTCACAAGCTTCGTTTATTATAAATTTGTGTAATACGTTAGTTTAGTTCAATTAATATAAATATATAATTGAAAGATTGATCTTAAAGTTTCCGTTAAATTAAGTCAAGTTGTGATCACTTTGATATTGTGATATTAAACTGCAAGAAACATTGACTTTAAGGTCGAGAAAATGGAATTTGAATGACATAGTTAAGACAAGTAATTCTGTAATATTTTTACTCTTGGAGTATTATGTTTTTAATGTGATGTTGAATCATAATTGCTGAATCTGTATGTCGGAACTTTGTTGATTATACATTTGAGTAATACTTTAATATTATTATTATTATGTAAATTTGAATTTAAAGTTTAAAGTTTTTGAACTTGCATACTCTCTTGATATCACTTGGGCAAGTTACCCTTATTGTATTTAAAATGATGCTTGTTCTACTTACAATATGGAAACTTGCAGACTTAAAAGTTGGTATACATGATAGACAGATTGATCGATAATGACATGACTGCACCCTGTATTACTTTTTGAAGTCTTTGCTAATCTCTCTTCGTTGCAATTACGTATTGTAACGCCATTTTTTATTTTCAGTTGTTAATAACTACATTGAACACCGTATATAGTTTATATAGTATATATAAACTTTTCATTCCCATTTACCATTTGTGTTCTACGAGATTTACTGCGTGGCTATTTTAGTCAATCAAAATGCTGGTGCCCCTCTATACAGCTACATAGAATGATATGATATTTATCTATAAAGTTGATAGGGAGATCAATACTTTATGAGAGAAAAATAGCCAAGTAACTCCCCTTACATTTTGCAAATAGTCTCTTCTTAGGAAATAGATTACATTCATTGCTTTGAGTAGTACTAAGAATCACTTTAAAATGAGTTAGGGTTTTTAGCTAAGATTGAATTTAAATATTGTTTACAGCTATCCTATTCAAAGGCAATTCGATTTATTTCCAAAGGCAGGGAAGTTTTGGGGTTTTTGGTGCCACTTTTTGTAGGAATTAGAAAAGTAATGATAATAAAATAACTGCTTTTTATGAAACATAATATAGTGAATTTATTAAAATACCTTTGGCATTAGCAATGTAGCCCATTTCTGGCCCTTAAAATCATAGTATTGCCCAAAGTTTGATAAATGTTTATAGTTGAGTTTACTATAGGCGTATTTTCTTTAGTGAGACTTGTTGGTCCTTCATGACTGAGTTGTGCAGCCTTGTCTTTTTGCCTTTTTATACTACAATTCAATTTTATTTAATATCTTTTTATACTACAATTCAATTTTATTTAATATCTTTTTATACTACAATTCAATTTTATTTAATATCTTTGCGCCCCTCTAGGGATTACTCGACTGTTTACACTTCATATGCAAAATCGATGAAAATGTCATTTCTTATTCAATAATTGCAATATAATAGCTTTATTACGTTATATGTGAACCTAACAATTTCTTTTTTCTTCAAATAGGTTGACGTGAAGAATGTCAATGGACACCTTACTGCCTCTTCAAGCCCCCTTTGCATTGTAAACAATGCTTTTCTTTCTGAAACAAGTTCACTAACGAGACTGGAAAGTAGACGGTAAAAACCATTAGTGGCTCACATCTTGGACATTGTATGATATACCAGAAACAGTAGATGCACGTATTTCATCGTTTCTACATTGTCAAATAACATTGGAACCTGTTAGAGAGTGAAACAGACATTTAAAGACACTCGTTTTCAATGGACTCATCCGTGCAGTAGATATCTGTTGGATGTCGATCCTTGTTTCACAGCAGATACGGAATCAATAGTTTGATAAAAGCGAAGATTATTTCGTCGTTCACTAAATGTGATTAGGAAAAGAACTGGTCGCTTCTTCTACAACAGCGAGATGGTGGATTAAAAAATTTCACACATTAACATTTTGTGGGAATTGAGTCAAGTTTGAACTGCTTTAATGTGACGCCTGTCGATGGGATGTTCCTGCGGTAACAGAAATCGATGACTTACACTTCTCTTCAGTTTGTTTACTTCTTATGTTCGCGTCTTACTGGGACGATTTTACGATGTGATGATATTGTTTTTATAACTATCGAAGGAGTCAATAGCCTCATATATGAACGTGGACGAGTCTATATCAAGGGACAATCGCCATTTAATAGTATGCCTGGAAAAAGAAGATATGATGAAAGGGAGCATCAAAAGCTAAGGAATGAAAATATAACCGAGAATTTCTCTCAAACTATGTCTTGTTTCCTTGGATTTGATTCTTCGTATTGGAATTTGACTTCTGCCAGAGTATCAATTGCAGCTGTGTTATTATTTTCTTGGAAGAATTCTTTGATTCAGGATTGACTACAGAATTTCAGTTGCATGTGATGACGACGGGCCAAAAAGTAATAAATGCGTTGAAAATAGACTTGGATTAGTACATCAGTACTTGGATTAAAATTCTCTTGCTTAGAAAGCGTTAGCTGGATTTCTTGTACCAACCTTGAGAACTTATGGTTCGATATATCTTGGCTCGACAATCAGACTTATATGCTGTAAGCCTTATAAACATTGGTGTTTCGAGACAGTGATATCTGGAAGTGATTCTACTGTTGTATACGTTAGGAATGACTTTATGTCGGATATGATAGACATGAAACGATACTTGGATTTTGAAATTTATGGACTATAATGTATTGGAGTCTGGTTGATTATATAGATAATGTATTTTTTGACTCTCATGGAAAGAAAAGGGTAGGATTGTTAAGTCGTTTTTAAAAGTAAGATTCCTCAATATAGCAGAAGCAAAGTGTTTATTATTTACTGATATAATGACTTGTTGGCAGGTTATTATGGTCGCAGGTTTTATTAGGGACAAGAATGATTTGAGTTATTGGTTGAGAGGGATGTGTGTGTTTGTGTTTGGTAAAGTTTGGTCTTGTTTGTGGAGGCAATGGTAGTCCTTTTGGTAATATGTTCTCATTGTAGATTGATTGTTGACGTTTTCTTTGAAGATGTAAGAAGATGTATTCTTGTAGGTTTCTTATCCGTTATGAGAGAACTTCAATGTTAGTTAGAGGGTTTGTTGAAATGTTTGGATTGGAGACTAGAGCATTTCAGTAATCCAAATCGGCCATTTTTTGTCAGATCTTAATATCCCAGGTGATAGGGGCTTTATGCCAAGATTTGTTGATTGTTTATTGGCTCTCGATGTATTTGTTAACGCAAAAATAGTAAAGGAGTGAACCATCAATAAATAAAGCTGTGTTTGTTGATCGGTGATAATTTGATATCGCATTTTCAGATGATGAAGGCTTTCAGTTAGGATTTTTTTGACAATTTTAAACTTCTTTTATATTTATATAAGTAAAATGTTAGTACAGTGGATCCATCAGTAAATAATGTTGTGCTTATCAATTATTGTTATGTAGGTATTACTCTTTCTGATAAAGAAGGCTTTATGATAGTAAGAATACATAGTATGTTTGCTTTTTGAGTTTTATTTTGCAAACGAGTAAATTTGGGTAGAGAGCATGTTAGCCAGGGAAGAAGTATATGTTAATCTTTTGCTTTTTCTTTCTTTACCATAGATGACTTTTCTTAGAATTTCTCCATGGTCGGGACGATGACATCCTTAATTTTTGTGTACATTGTTAATGAGTAAAGGAGGGAGTCGAGTACAAAATATCAATGTCTCTCTCCATTTATGTGATTTAAATATCCTTTATTTTGGTACAGAAAACTTCAGTAGTATATTGTGGTGTATAGATTTTGTATTGTATTGAAAATGGGAAGGATAAGGGTATTGAAAACAAAGTGCCCTCTGTTAATATTTCATATTTTGATATCGCCATTTTTGTTAACGTTGTCATTTTAGGAATTGTCGATGATTTTTAATTTTTAATTTTGAGTTGCTTAAAAATATGAAATAGTGTATGAGTAGGGGACTAGATAATGTGGTGTCTGTCGATGTGTATGATTTCGTTGCTTTCGGTAATGAAGGTTTTGCGTGAGTAGTAGATAGTGATATACAGGCTTCGTATCATTTGTGTGTTTATTTAGGAAGGGTAGAAGGATCATTGCATTGGAAAACCAAGTGCTGCATGTTGATATTTTGATATCGCTATTTCTGTTAATGTTGTCATTATGTTAGGAACCATCGATGTTTAACTGGCCTCTATTAATTTTCGAGTTGCATAAAGATATGAAATAAGGCACGAGTAACGTCTGCGATGGACAAGCCAGGCGGAAAACGAATTCTTATTATAAAGATAAGTGCCCAGCACAAGGCGCGTAGGTGAAACATAATGACAAAACGTAATCTGATGAGCTTTCGGTGTATTCTACCACCATTCTCGAATCAATTAATTACAAGATATGAAACACTTAGCACTTATCTTATCTTTATAATAAGGTACGAGCATGATTTCGATATCGTTATTTCTGGTAACGATGGTTTTGTGTGAGTAGTGTAAACCGGCTTCGTATCGTTTATGTTAGAAATGGTAGTAGAATCATAGTAAAGAACGTGCTCTCTGTTTATATTCGATATTCTGTTAATGCTAGGTTTATGTTAGGAATTGTCGATGTTTTGTTGACTCGTATTTTTCTTGGTTGGGTTAGAATAGATTGAAGTAGTATGTAGAGGGTCTAAATAATGTTGTTTGTTTATTTGTATGATTTTGGTGTGATTGTTTCTGCTTTGTGTGAGTAGTTGATAATGGTATTTAAACTTAGTATCGGTGTTTACGTTAGAATGGGTAGAAGGATCATAGTTAAGAACGTGTTCTCTGTTGATATTTGTTATTCTGACGTCGCTATCGCTGCGTTGAGTAGTTGATGATGGTATTTGGATTTATGTGTTTACGTTGGAAAGGGTAGAAGGATAAGCGCATTAGTAAAGAACGTGTTCTCTGTTTGTATTTGATATTTTGATATCGCTTCGTGTTCGGTTTGTATGTTGTGTTTGGCTTCTCTTTGGACCTTGTATCATTTGTTGGAAAGTGTAGAATGGTCGTTGCATATGATTGTTTCTGGTAATGTGTAAGTGCTTGACGCAATGATGTTGGGAATCGTTAAAGTAAATTTATACATATGCTTCTTATTTATGCTTGATAATTATTTGTTTCCATTTGTATACAAATACGATGTGTAAATATAGAAGCGTGAATGAGAAATTATGAAAGAAATACTCTTGTATTCTTGCAGTTTTTACTTCCTATTGTAGAGAGATATTCTTCTGTGCGCCCCCTCTCCCTGCAAGTCAATTGACGTTGGAGATTTGGAGACAAACAAAGAGAAACAAGGACAAAAGTGATTGAAAATTTGAATTACACAAAAAGTCTTTGATATTCAAAAACTTAGAAATAAATCATTTATCAAATAAATTATAGACTTAGCAATCAAAATTTGAATAGAAAATTCAATTCTGTGGAAGTAAGTACAAAGACGTCGCAAGAAATATTTCAAAAGAAAGTCTTAGAAAAATTGTAAAAAAATTCAAAGACATGGCAAGAAATATTACAATAGAAATAGAAAGACTAAGTAATAAATATTACTATTATATTAATATTAAGTCTTCAAAAATTGTATAGAAATTTAATAACTTAAAATTAAAATTAAAAAAAATTATGCACAAAACCAACTCGCTTCCTGATTGGCTAAAATATGCGACTTCATCCCTGTACCTAATGAAACAAAGGATTTATGACCATATATGGTAATGGCAAGGTACGAAGTAGCTCTGTACGGAAAATTCAGTAATGAGGGCGACTTCGTAGCTGGACCTTAAAAGCTGCATTGTGATTGGTCAGTTTACGCTTAGGTACAGGTACGAAGTAGCTCCGAACCGGCCAAAAAAAAATCCTCGGAAGAATTTCTCACCTGAGAAATCCTTCCGAGGATAAGTTTTAAGTTATATTGGAAGTCGCCGGAGTCTTAGTTTTTGACGGGAATAAGTTGAGTTGTCCACTTTTATTATTTTGAAGTCCCTGTTTCGTTAAGTTGCGGCCTAATGCAATCGGCGATAAGTATTCCTTATGAAAATCTCATACTGAATATTTATCGAAGAGTACATTAGGCAGCATCTAACAGGTACTTTAAAATAATCAAAGCAGACAGCTCAACTTATTCCCGTCAAAAACTTAAACAAATAAACAACCTAGCTTACAAGACAACCATCTATGCCAAACGCTTTTTGGCATCAATCAACACTTAACCAGGTAAAACTGGGCCCACGTACCTTAATGCCAAGGTGTGTCACACCTCAATTTTATGCCAAACGTTTCTTGGCAGCCATATTACCTTAACATAGCGAACAAGCTCTCTTAGTTTTAAAGCTTCAATTACTTCATCAAAAATCATTTTGATGCCTTGCGGTTACACCAAGCAACACAAATCTTGATGCAATAATAGAATCTAGCAATATAACGCCTGCAACTATTTTTACACAAAAGATCAGATCAATATAAAGAGTACAGAGCAAATGCCTATCTAGAACAAATGCCTATCTTGAGCAAAACAACACTGAACAACGTTCATGTATATAGCAATAACACATTAAGTAGAACAAATCAAAAGATTCCACAGAATAACTTATTTGATCATCACAGAGCTTGATTAGTTTCAAATACCACAGACACGTTGTGAATTTGGCGGGTACACATTCTACTTGATGCAATCAAGATTTCTTTTTTGAAAATTATAAACTGAAACCTTTGTTGTAGACCACTTTGATAATCGTACGTATTTTTCAGCATTAAACAACAGAATTTCCAACAGTATGTCGTTCAAAATTGGAAATTCAATTAACTGTTGGTGTCTCACCATTATCAACTGAAGAGACATCCATTTTATTGCAAACACAGAATTTGACAGTTAACATGTCGCTTCCTAAACTATTAAAGTAATCACCTATCAATTCAAAATTACGTTTGTCAATAAAGGGACAAGTTTCATTTGAGACACCAGACATGTTGCTTAAAAAGATTTTGACTGAACAAATGTTGGCAATCAAGACCTGTAGTAGTTTCCAAACATTTATACAGAGGTGCTAGAGAGGATGCAAAAATGGTCCAAACTTATTTTGCTACAAATGTGGAGAGTTCACAGCAAAAGCCAACAGGAAAACAATATCCGACTTTCACAAAAAGCCTATCGTGCCTACTCTTAGCTCAAAGCGGTGGTCTTGGATGGAAGGATGATGAATTTGTTAATTAAATGAAAGACTTTCGCGCTTGGACATCCTTTGTTGACGTGGTAGAAAACGTCTTAGTTTTCAACCCGGTGATTGCCTAACACGAATGTTCTGGTTCATTATTTACATAGCCCTTATAGATAAATTCCCTGATAATTTTGGCGATGTGAGTGACGAGCAAGGACAACAGTTCCATCGGGATATCCAAACGATTGAAGAGCGCTTCCAGGGTCGGTGGGACAAACGAATGATGGCTGACCACTGTTGGAGTTTGAAAGGGGAATTAAGATAATATTGAGCATGACAGACAATCAAGGAAAATTATTTTTTTTACTGTAATTAATATGTTCACGAACGTTTAATTTCTGCAGTTTTTTTATTTAATGGTTTGTGGTCTTGTTTAAATTAACCAAGTAAGACTTGAGGGTTTTATTATTATTGCAAAATAGTACTTCTTAATGAGCAGATCAATATATGTTGATTTAAATCCTTATTGAGATGTCTCTACAGGTGTTCCTTACGAAATATCGCAATCAGTAAATACCAAATATACAGACAAATATAAAAAATGCTTTTTGCCAAATACGGTAGCTAACCACAAAAAAGTAAATTCATTTTCAGATTCAGTGCCCCTAAATTAGCCCCAAAATATGTTTGAAGTCTTGACACTATTTTAAAAACTTTTTCTTTGTTCACGGGTGTTATCAGGGTGCTGCACTGAGTGATTGCAAATTAAGATCCCATTGATTATCAAGGTGGTGCAGTAAGAGATAGCATGTAAAGACCCAATTTATTATCAGGGGGGCTGCGCTCGGGTGCAAGTTAAGACCCTTTCTAATTAATTAATGTATATTTAAATCTTCTTTACTTGTATTTGATTACCATTGTATCATTCTAGAAGTAAAATTTACGTAATGTGCTTGTGAATCTTAGTCAATATCTCTCTTGTTAAACATTAACAATTTTGTACCTTGATTTTATATAGTCATTGGTTTAGGCTTACGACATTAGTTTTGAACAGAACTCTAGAGAAATAGAAAAGTATGTCACCACCGGGGATCGAACCCGTAACCTACGCTTTCGCGGCGGGCGCTCTACCAACTGAGCTAGGTGACCTCCGATATTAACACACTTTTATTTCTCTAGTCGCCACATCAGCTCCCAATCATCCACCGGTGGACATCGACATCCAGCTCTACGCAATTTGCGACCAGCCTCTCTGCGCCATGTGACTTGACCAAGGAAGAAACTGCCGTCCGGCCCGTCATCAATCCAAAGCCCATTAAGTTAGAAAGTATCATCGAGAAGACCCGTGACCCACGTTCGATCCCCGGTGGTGACTTTTCTATTTCTCTAGAGTTCTGTTCAAAACTGATATTTCAAATCCTCTCTTCTATATGATGCTTACAACATTGTATAGCAAAGAATAAGTGTAATATGCCTGGCAACAATCAGTTGGAACCTTTCGCCAATGATTACCACACTCATCGGCCATTAATAAGTGATTCGTAACGGATTCGTTTTGCTTAACGTTTTCGCCATACACTGATCACATCAATCGTATGGGGTGAAATGAGAAAGCTATCAGGTTGAATTTATAGGAACCCAGAAGATCCAAAGAAGAATTGTAAACAAATTCTCTTTGTCGACAGAGTATCGGCTTCTTTGTTGTGATAAATGCGGCTTCTAAAGCGGAAAGATGAAAATAGGATCGGGTTTCGGCTAATACCCTAAACGAATCCTCTTGATACTCGTCAGCACATGATGGGTTTTCAATCAACAGCTGTCCTATTGCCGAGTCTGTTTTGTGAGATTTGTTCTGCGAGTTTTAGGGCAAAACGAGTCCCAACAGGTACACTGTCCCGTAAATGAGGATTTCCAGTAAACACTCGTGAGAAATCTGTACCAGTCTTTTTGAACATGAACGTCTAGAAAAGGTAAGGATTTGTTCACTTTCTTTCGTACGTAAACCTAATAGCAGGATCCAAGTCGTTAAGTTTAATGAGGAATTGCTACTCGTTTTCGAAAACAGAAAAGGCATCATCGACGTAACGAAAATAGACAAGTGGACGACTAGTTTTATCAAAAAATTTGTTTTCATGGAGACCGACAAAAATATTAGCTAAGGTTGGTCCGAGGGGAGAGCTCATAGCAACTCCGTCAACCTGTCTGAACATTGTGTTATTAAAACTAAATTCCGCCGACTTAGTAGCGGTGTTCATCAATTCGATGAACACGTTCTTGGGAATTGGAGGGCTTTAAACGTCTCCATTACACAACGTGTTTGCACAAATTTCAATAGTTTCAGGCATAGGAGCGTTGGTTAATAGGCTACTTATGTCAAAGGAGCACATGATCGAATTTTGCGGTTTGATCCTTAGATTTTGCATAGTTTTGTCAAACGTAAAAGAATCTTGGATGCAGCTTCCCGAAAAATGTTTCTGCACGGGTTCTAAAATTTCTGATAACCTCTTGGCTAGTTCGTGCTGTGAGGAGCCAATCATCACCAAAATAGGCCGAAGTGGTATACCTTCCTTATGTGATTTGGGTAACCCGTACATGCGAGGTGGCTGAGAGCCTGTAGGTCTAATCCGATCATAAGTTTCACGTGGCAAAGTTTTGTTTTTTCCCCTGGTCTAATAAACGTTTACGCAGCTTACCCTTGTTTTTTTACATATTGTCGTCATTGGATTTCTCGTCACTTTTTGTAAACTTAGTAACGTCACCTTAAATGTTGTCCATTTTGCAAGATAATCGGCCTTATTTAAGATAACAACCCCTTACCCCTTATTGGGTTTAGTAATGACAATGGCAACGTTGTTTCGAGGTGATTTTATAGCCTGGAAATAGAAATGCATATAGAAATCATTAAGATCGTTAAATGTACCACAATAAGTCTTTTGCATAACACGAGTGGCAGGAAACTCTCGTGACCGTTATTTTCTAGGATCTTCTTGTTTCCTATAAATTCATCGTAATAGCTTTCTCATTTCACTGCATACAATTGCTGTGATCAGTGTATGGCGTGTAGCAAAATGAATCTGTTACTCAACGCAATATTCAAATTTTGTACCGGAAACCAAATTTTAACAGATGTTGGTATATATGCTAGTTAACGACCAAGTGTAACCAAAGACATTAAAAGTATGGGTCAGTTAGCATAGGTTTGACTCTTAAGAGGTCAATTCCTTAAAAACTATATAACCTTAAGTATTGAGAATAGCTACATGTAGAGATGAAATTATCAGCTTATACTCTTCTAATACATATTAAAAATATCTAATATTCTCAGAGTATACCAGGTTATACTTCTTTGGACTAAGATTAGAGCTAAGGATAAATGGCAAGATATTTGCTAGTAAATTCGCATTGATTTTAAGCCAAACGTATAGCGGGAGGAAATTTCCCCACCATTGTAAGTTGCTACTATTTGAAGTTTCAATGTGTTTAAAATGTATCTGGCTTATGTTTAGTGGTTGCCTTTTTGACCTCATCATGACATCGACGATCACATGTCATACATTTTTGAAGATTTTCAATTTTATCATAACTACATACAGAGACAATTAAAAGGGGAGTACAATAATGTTAAGTTTACTTAGTCATTCTAATATTTACAAAAGTAGTAAGTGTTTTAGTAATCAACGTTCTTTTTTAATGATGTATACATTCCTGGTATTAGAGACAAAAAACGGGTTCCTCCAATTAGCATTTTTAGTGTCACCTTAATATGTTCATCAATAAAAAGTCTTTTGTGTAACAACTGTATCAATTCTACGGAAAGATCCCCCACACCCACTCCCATCACAACAATGTAAAAGTAGCTTTCACAACACTAATAGGATTAAGATAATTGAGATGAAAGTGAAAGTGGCTCAACAAATTATGGAGATGCAATTTTTAATGTATACTTTTGTTACATTAATTAAAATCATATTAACATCCCTGTAGTAATCACAATTAATAAGTTATGTTCTCCTTGTATCCAGAATTAATTTGCTCATAGGAAAAAGACAACATATATATATATATATATATATATACACAAATAGGCATTGCTTCACAAAGTTAATTAGTTTTTGATATTTTACATTGAAAATTGTTTAACAAATTGTGGTGGTGCAATTCTCAACCTATACTCTTTCTTATACTTGTTTACAATATTATAATACTATTATTAGTTTATAGGAATTAATTTAAACTTTGACTTAATATTAATCTGAAAATAGAATAACAAACAGTATTTTTAGAAATAAATTATCATTGCACTTCATATGATCAATTATTTTCAGATATTTTACATTAAACGCAAAAATGGTTAAACGAGTTATAAAAATGAAATTATCAGTTTATGGTTGTTAAATCTTAAAACTATTGACACAATTTACATCTTCTAGTACATCTTTATATATTTAGCATTTGACAGCAACTTGATAAAAAGATTTTCGTCAAAACACTGAGTAAAACTGGCTTTAGATAAAATTACTTAATTGGATTAGATATAGTACACATCCACAGGTATATTTATGAATCAAATTCCATTCTATTCATATTTTTACGTAGTGCCTTTATTTATATTTATCATTTACATTACATGCGATATTTCATACATTTTTACCGTACCTGGGCAGCATAGGAAGACAACTCTCTACCAACAGTTTAGCAAAGTTTCCGTTAAACAACAAAGGAAATGTAATGTTCAATTTTAAGGCGAAAAAAATTGCATGCTTATTATTAAATGTCAAATAGAAAATTTTTAACCTAGGCATTTACGTCATAAAACAATACTAAATAAATAATAAATAATAAATTACAAAAATTAGTTTTTCGATATATGTCAGACCCGAGTACACCCTGGTGCAAAGACTGTCGATTCATGGCAGTATAGGCATGTATGAATTAGGCTTCACCTGACATTCACACGAAAAGGAATAACTGTATGTAAATGCCAAGATTAGAAAATGCCTCACAATTCAACTAAAAACAGTACCTGCAAAAGACAAGTCGAGATTAGCATTCACCCGATATTCACACAGAAAGCGTATAAGTATAGACATGCCAAGATAAGGATTTACCTGAGCTTTAAAAAGGAAGCAATACCGGTATTGGCATGCCGAAATTAAGATTTACCTGGCCTTCACAAAGATGCCAGTACTAGTATTGGCATGCAGAGCTAAGGATTTGCATCCTTGCAATGAAAGCAGCACCATTCAAGATATGCCGAGATTGGGATTTACCTGACATTTGCAGTTAAAGCACTACTTGTACTCACGTGCCGAGTTTAGGATTTACTTGGCCTTTACGCTAAAATCAATACCTTTCAAGACATACTGACGTTAGGATTTCCCTGACTTTCACAAAGATAGCTGTACCTCTACTCACATGCTGACATTAGGATTTCTCTGACATTCAAAGAAATCAGTGCCTGTTATCACATGCCGAGTTTAGGATTTACCTGACATTCACAGAGAAAGCAGAACCTTTCAAGACATGCCGAGTTTAGGATTCACCTGACATGCACGTGGAAAGCTGTACCTGTACTCACATATCGAGTTTAGGATTTACCTGACATTCACAGAGAACGCAGTACCTGTTCTCACATGCCGAAATTCAGATTTACTTGATTTTCTCATAGAACGCAGTACCTGTACTCACATGTCGAGATTAGGATTTACCTGACATTCACAGAGAACGCAGTACCTGTACTCACATGCCGAGATTAGGATTTACCTGACA
>JAAAKM020002171.1:0-13725 GCA_010016025.2 Alatinidae sp. Z8VKAUB7J3 | reverse complement strand
GTGTTTTGCTTTTCTACAGTAGTATTCGGTGGTAGTCAGGCCGGTGCAATCTTTTTTCTGTGACTGCATGCTGTTTATCTGACTTAATCTCTGCATGCTTTCCCTCCCAAGATAATCCTGATCCGGATTCTTGGCATCAGAGATATTTTCAACGGTATGTTCACCTTCCGTGTTTTTCACATTAAAGAGTAACAGTAACAGAAACAAACGTGATTTTTGAATATGATTAGAAGCAATACGAGTCAAACGAGAGTTTAACATACGATTAATACAGAATTTTATAAGTAAGATTGTGAAAATGGAGGATTTCTTTCATATTTTTGTTGTGGGAAAGAGTAGCCTATGGAGAGGTTTCCCATTCCTTTCAGCTGGTAATATTAAAAACATTTCATTAATCCCGTATTTTCACAAGCAGACACTTAGTCAAACAAAAAGCTGTGACAGGGCTTGTTTCTTAACAAAACGCAGCAAAAGAGAGGTTCCTAAGTAAGTTCAATCTCTGTTTAACCGATACAGAGCACTGTTCATTGCAAGCTGACACGAAGAAGTAGCACAATGTGCGCATGCGTTGACTATTGCTGAATCTCGATGAATCAGCTGGTACCTTTATTCCTTGTGGCAGTGACAAATTTGTAAAAAAAGATTCGTTACATAATTGTTAATTTAAAGGGAATGTGGTATTACTAAACTACACTTAATGTACAAATTCTGTCCATAGGTTGTGACTGTGACTTCAATGATGACGTTCGCCGCCCCCCTAACTTTTCCAGCTCTGTGACGGAAGTGAACTTCTTCGTCACATCTTATGCAATCAGTACATTCCTTTCCGACCAACTATTTGCATAACAGCTAAGTCTGAAAGCAAACAGGACTGCTTTATAAGGCCTCGCGTTCAACCGAATCGGACACAGTCTTGCAGATAGACAAGTCATTGGACATTACTACCAAGATAAGTTTGGAAGAAAATTGGGATTGGACTGAAAAATGGTAAGTTATTTCAAATCTGTTGATTGCATGGTTTGTTTTATTTTAATTTTTGTGTTCTGACTTGGCATTGATACCTGGGTACGTTTAGGTGTAAGCACTGCATGAAGTATGTATTTATCACTTGATTGTTAGTTAAATCCAGATGACTTTACATGTTAAAATGATCAGCTCGAGCTGCACTCACTTCAGACACAACGTTTGGTACCATCACAGTTTGGATTGCACTGAGGATGAGTATTTACGACGTTTTAAAATTTCTTCGTGGTAGGTAAGTCTGATTTCAATCAAGTTGATTGTAGAAAAGGCTCGCCCTGGCAGGTTGCAAGGAGATAAGTCGATCGTAGTAAGTTCTGACTGAGAACGGAACGTTAACGGTGCTGATCTTAGAGCTTTTTGACTAATTCCCCCAAACGCCACATGAAAGCCATTGCAGGGCGAATTTAACTTTATTCACTCTTTTTCTTGACGTTAGGGCCATAGATTTTAAGAATAATGTGGAAGATGTCATCTGGCAATGGCAAAACTTTTTCAGCGTGTTTATGGTTGATAAAGAATTTTTGTGTAATGATGATAAACTCGTAAAAGAGAATGTTTTACGGTAATAGTTTTGAAAAAGGATTATTATTTGGAAATGGTAGTCACTTCTACGACTTGTCTGCCGTGCAGATCTAGGGTAGGGAATTAATCGAGTCGAAAAGCTTTGCATTAAAATGTGTGAAAGTAGTTAGGGTCTAATCAGGAAATCTTAGAGTATTCTAGGGTGTCTTTCGGTCCATCTTGCAATATGTGATATTGTCTTTAGAAGTCTGTTCTCAGTGACGACGACAACAATTATAAGCGACAATTTTCATCCTTTTTAAATGTTAATAGTTTTCATTTGACTTGTTGCCAGAAAATTTGCTTTATATAACCACTTTACAAAAGCGATAAGACCATTACAGTTAAGGAAAGCAAAAAACCTACAGCATTTCATGCTAGTTTATCCGATTCGTCAATAAATACTGAAGTAACATGAAGCGAGATTCTTATAATTTTATGTATGCCAAAAGTCACGAGTATCAAAACGAATAGCTTATTCATCGTAGATCAGACTGAATCGACCTGATTGTGTCAAATAATAGCTTCAGAACTTTATAAAAGGAAAGTTGAATTTGTAAGCTGAGAGCAGGTCTCAAATATCACTAAAATATTTTCTATGGGGAGGTTGTGCAAATTCATCCCTAGTAGATTTCATGATGGTTTTGACTTAGATTTGACATGCAAACGTGGCTCTTTAGGTAGACCCTTGCAACTGCAATTAGGATTTTTCAATATATATTTTTTTAATGTACAAAAACCTCAAACTTTGTTGAAAAAGAACCTTGTTTTAACCCTTAAGCGTTCTTCAAATGGAGAACAGGAAGTTAAGTTCCAAAAGGCTACAGAAACCACACAAGCTGTCACTGGGCTTAAAGTCCATTGCTAAGCAATTGATTATTGTTAATGTCTTTTTAAGTAGGTGAAAGACTGATACACGGGAAGGGGGAAGGGGTACATTGTTTCTGATGGGATATGAAAGTGGGGCAATTCTATTATTTTCAAGATCAGCTACTAGTATCAAGTAGGGTATGCCATGTTTCTGGATTAATATGCATCGAATATTTTTGTAAATGGCAAACTAAATATTGTCGTAGCACGCAATGGCAGTGGTTAGTTCTTCAAGCAAATGCTATCTTGAAAACAAGTGTTCGATAGATAGAGTCTATTTTAAGGATATTGATCCTTGCTGACGATGTTCGATCCCGACTATGTGGTAACAAAATCATATTTAATATAGCAAAAAGCATCAGGAACGCGGCCCATTAAGTTCTCTTAACAAGTTGTACACATTTTTACACCCTTGGCTGCCGTCGCGGCATTTTTCCACTAAAGTTGACTTAGCTGCATTCTCTGGAATTCAGAGATCTAACTAGCCCAGGCTTGCCTATGTGGTCACCATTACCAGTTCTGTCGATCTGCAAATTTACACATTAGTGTGTGACCGATATTATGAATCAGAAAATAAAAGCGAAACACTAAAAGTGTAGTAAATTGAAAGCCCTTTTTATACCGTTTCATTTTTCTCTAAAATCAAAGAAAGAAGGTTAAATTGCAGTTTCGCCAATAGGGCGTTGCTTGTCTAGTTGTTCAAAGTTGCTAAATTTATGACACGTAAGACGGAAGCGGTGGCGTCAATACTTTTCATCACACAAGCTTTACATGGTTCCCGTTGTATTTACATGGAAATGAATATTTGGATGGTTAGGTTTTAAAACAGAATGAAAATTACATTCTCCATTTCGTTTCATATGTCACTTAACGTTCACATGTCCTTGATCAATTGACCCCTGACCTCTTGAAACCGAAAACTGAGCATAGAGTAACTGATAAAATGGAAAGAAAATGGTTTATGTCTGTAGCCAAGTATAGGCGAGGTCATTGAAATAGACGTCGAGTTGAAAGAGACGTAGAAGAAAAGCTCTTGTTGCTGATTTGATAAGAAACAATCAAAAAATGTCTTTCAAAAGTCGAATTAAAAGCCTTGCCTACCCTTTGGCTTCGTTATATATTTCTGGCAACAGCTATCGATGCAACATCGTAACAGATAGCACTTAGCAGTGACGTATGAGAGAATCGAGTGATTTCCAACAAAGTTTTCAACGTAGGCACTTATCTTGTCTTTTCCAAAAGAAGGGGTTAGTCATGCAATAGTGAGGGAGATACGGGGCGTTACCCAACATGCGGGATATATTTCTTTCGATGCTACCCTTTCAAGATCCTGTTCTGATTGATAACTGTTTTGATAGATTAGAAAAGCATAAGTAAAACTCCCCTTCGCAGTTGTTTCTATTACCTGAGACAAATATCAGCTACTAAACTTGAAACAGGGGTGGGCACGTGTATGGAGCGAGGGGGTATTAATGGGGTTGAGTGCACCACTTACTGTCGCCTGTCTGATCAAATAGATCCTAGATGCATTTCCTTCATCCTTAAAGGAAGGGGCAAAAATAATTGATCTATAGCGTAGCCATTTTGTTTGATATTCGGAAATCTGTTATCCGTAATAATTATTTTGTGAAGAAATAAAGACTAGCAAGTTTAACTTTATTATTGCCATCTCATCATGCTGATTTAATTTATGCATTACAAGCAAGTTTGAGCACGAGCCTCAGGGGTGCGTAGGAGTTGTAGATATTGTTGTTTAAGTGGAGTATGGACAGCTTTGTACAGGCCATATTTGGTCACTTTAAAGATTCAGCATTCGGGTGTTTAGATGATTCTGCTATTCCTTACTTTGCAACAACTAGAATGAGATTCAACTTGCAAGCTGGGTTTCAAACAGACACATAATATTTGAATTGTCTCTCTTATTATATCACTTTACTTGTCTTGACATGTTTATCTAGTAAACCATGTATATTATCAATCAGAACAAGTCGAGACAATCAAATTGTCTATTCAGCATTAATATCTGCAAGTGCCATTATCACGAAGCATTTACAAAATATATTTATAGGGTTCAGCATTTTGACCTAAGGCTTTATTTTTAATCCGCGTCTTAGCCTCAGAAATATTCCTTATTACATTACTGTCACAGTCAGCAGCCACTTCGCTTGATATTTGAAAATCGGGGGGAGGGGGGGCAGGTGGGTATTATCAAGCCAGATGGGAAGCAAGGCAGCATTTGGTAGGTTTTTCAGTTTCGGCAGAGGAGGCAAAGTCGCCCAATGCAACCGTTTGCGTATAACAAAACCGAAAGAAATGTAAAAGATGCCTCATTATTTTAACATAAGTATATTTGTGCGCAAATTTTTACTTCATTTTATAGTTAAACGTATTTAATTTTCTGTTAAACGGTAGTCAGTGTTCCAAATCATATAAACTTTACTTTAGCTTGTTTAAAATTTTTCTCACACTTTCTTATAAATTTCAGCATCAATGATCTGCGAAAACTTGAGACAATGTTTTATAAGGGATTCTGTTAGTTAATATTTTAATCATATCCATGACATATAACGAGTGACAAATTTGTGATGAGGTTTTTAATTCTTTGCAATATTAAAAAAAGAGGATCTTTCGAATGTCTAGTTTCCATATAATCATCAACTGTCGCTATTTTAGTAGGTCTCAATTAGCAGTCGAGATAAACCGATTTCTTTCTCTGCTACTTTCAACCCGTCCGGGGCTCACATATGCAAAGATTTAGTTGGAATTCATCCAAGGTCACAATCTTTTGACTTAGGTTCCGCACATAGAGCGTCAAAGCGCAAACAGAATTTTTCGGTTGCTGAAACGAAACTGTTTTGTGCTGCAAAGACCACACTCAACAATACAGAGGACTCGAGGAATTTAAGGGTGGAGTTTACATCCTAGTTACCAGAAATAAACTTTGATATATGAGACAAAGCAAGTAGCGATGGCTGTCATCTTGTGGTTTTATAACTCATCAGTGATTAATCATATGGGAACTTTCGTATTTAAGTAGAAACTTGACACACGTAAACTTCTTTCATGTAACACTATGATATAGAGAAACTCATTCATATTTTCTTGTTGGTTTCAAATGATTTCCTTCAGAACGTTATTTGTGAAACTTTCGCATATCGAGAAAACTTTAAGTCCTAAGACAATTTAAAATGTAAAGAAAACCTTGTGCCGATGAAACACATGGCCCTTTGGCGAAAGTCTATAAGATAAATAAACGTGTTCAATTTCAATGTCGTTGTAAGCAGGCATAGTTATATTTTGTTCTGCTTCATTTTCTTTTTTTTATTTCTTTAGTATCCAAACTATCAGTGATTCCGCATGTAATACAATACCCGATACATCAGGAATTGATAGAGGCTAGAAGTGAAACAATTATGTCCTTAGTAGTTGATTGATTACATCAATAAAATTTAAATAACATTGAGGGCCCTGCGCTTTTGAAGTCATGAATCAGTTACACCTTGAAAAGTCAAAATTAAAGAAAGTCCTGTTTAAATCATCCTTTCTTTCACATTCTTTTCAGGTTGACGCAAAGACACTTCACTGGATATTCAGTGTTCCTATTGGAGTCACGATCTGTGCTTTTGGCCTGCTTGGGAATCTGATATCAATTTGGGTATGGACACGAATTTTGAGAAAGAGCTACGGTGGTAATAGATCCACGGGCATATACTTGCTCGCCTTAGGAATAGTGGACAGTGGGTTGCTGATCTTCTTCATATTTGATGATGCACTACCTACTGATAATCAATCGTTACTTAGTACCTATTCCTTCTGTGTCTTCCACTCGTACATCGGCTTTCCATTCTTCTTTTTCTTCATCGTATCCAGCATCTGGTTGGTGGTGGGTGTGACACTGAACCGTTTCCTGATGGTGATGTTCCCTCTCAAAGCCAAAAAGATCTGTTCGGTTACACGAGCCTACATCGGAATTGGAGCAACCTTATTTTGCAGCTTTGTCATTAACGTTCCTCACTTTTTCAACTTCAGGCCAGCCGAAGGAGTGAATGGAACGTATTCTATTGCTCCAACAGAATACTCCAAGCAAGGTTCAGCAGCAAAATACGAATTCTGGGTTCACTGCATGTTTATTGTGCTGGCACCATGGGCAATCATTGCTTTCTGCAATGGTGGAATTATCTACTCTCTAGTCAAACGAGCACAAACGGTATCGAAAAAGTTCCACAAAATGAAAAGTGACAATCATTCTCACGAAAGGCAAATGACCTTGATGCTGTTGGTTATTACCTTTTCCTTTCTGATTTTAATGGCATGGCAATGTGTCACACAGTGCTTTTTTATGCTTGGATTTGGCAAAGGATCAGACACATGGGACATTGTAGACAAGTCTTTCGCTGCTGCTAAGCTCGGTGTTGTCATCAACTCTTCCATAAACTTTTTACTGTACTGCTGCTCCGGTGTTGCATTCAGAAAGGAGTTGATGGGACTGTTTGTCGAGCAGAGCAAATCGTTTACATTCTCATCTTCATTCAGAAGTGGAACACGTGTCACCAACGACTCGTCTTCCAGAGACTCAAGATATGCAAAGGATTCGACATACAGCGAATCTAGAGCGTAATGGTCTACGGACGGAACCTTTGCAATTTGTTTGTAAGAGATTCAATTGTTGTGTATATGATGCGGTGTTCGCTATGACGTCATTCTGAATATTTAGAACAGATCTATCTCGATTATCCGAAACTCCTAATTGAGCACCTCAAAATGATTCAAAAGTGATGTTGTGATATATTTGAATTTACCAAACGGCGATGCGTGTGTGAATTTATCGAAGTATTCGTTTCGGAACAGTGCAGAAAATTGATCTTCCCGAAACATTGAGGCTACACCCTTTAGTAGCTGATGTATATCTTACCCAAAATTAAGCAAAATCATAGTTACATTAGAAAATACGCATTTTTACAAGGATTTACTAGTTTCGGAAACTTCGTGATAATCGGTCATTGGAAATATTTCGGTCTTGAATGAATAGTAACGCTCTAAAGTTTGCTTTAACAACTTTTTGG
Source organism: Alatinidae sp. Z8VKAUB7J3 (assembly GCA_010016025.2). Taxonomy (NCBI): domain Eukaryota; kingdom Metazoa; phylum Cnidaria; class Cubozoa; order Carybdeida; family Alatinidae; species Alatinidae sp. Z8VKAUB7J3. Next base: position 6,208 of record JAAAKM020002171.1, on the reverse strand, counting down.
AATAATCGAGATAGAATACTCTGTACATGTTGATGACGTTATTAGGTTCGAACTGGGGAGGAGAATGGGCTCCACCACCTGTTATGCACTGTATAAGATAGGGAGATTTCACTGTACAAAATAGTAAACATTTCTCATTGTATACTAGTGAAGTTTACTTCCAAGATCGATGATGGCTCTAGTTCTTAGATTATAAATTGAAGCTCTGATTAGACTTAAACAGAGGTCGATTTTATTTTATTTACACCCGCAAATAAACCATAACATTATCCACCTACCTCTTTAGTTACTTATAAAGGCGTCCTATAACCTAAAGTTTTAATTTGGCAGTGCTATGGGCATACCAAGGGGTATAATTGTTGGGGTGTAGGGTGAGTCACTTGTAAAAAAGTCGTGCTTTACAGATATGGCTTAAGTAGGGTCTAGGGGACTTTGTCAGTTGAAGATTCCGTTTCATAGGCGACTCAATACCCCACGTAATGTAATTTTCATTAATAATAAACTTAGATTTATTTGGGGGTTGTCTCTGAGACCTTCCTAATGTAAGTTTTCTAAGCTAGTCAAAAAGATCTCTGTTTTTATAAGTTTATTTGTAATAAAAAGGACAACAATTTTAAACAGCACGATGTAGTACTTCAAGATTGCTTTCATTATAAGTTGATATTAAATTAGTGGCACTGTAAGTTGAACTTTGCTGCGCATTGTTTAGCTTCAACGGTTTAGTCATGTCTAGTTTGACATTTAGCCATCATCCATCGATTAACGGTGAAATCCCTTGTCAGCATCTTGTTTTACCATTTGTTTCACGTATTGGAAAAGATTCTCTGTCAAATTCTAACAGGCCGAACGTCTTACCATTCTTGAATTTCAGATTTAAAAATTGAAAGAAACTAAACAAATATTTGCAAAGTTAGTTCATCGCCTTAGTTTTACTTTTTATATGGGAAATCAAAGTCAGATTCCTTCCGTCTGCTAGAATGGCAATGTATATAAACAAACGCTTAATTCGCCACGATTCATCATAATTTTGAAAGAAGCAGCAAATTATTACAATAACTAGTTTGACGAGTAAATAAAATGTCATTTTAATCTGAAAAATTGTTATCCATTAGCAAATAGGTAGCCATTGATTTGCGTTGCATCTCAAATTTGTAAGCATTCATAAAAAAGCGTAATGAAAGATACGACAACTATCGTTTTTCTTCTTTAAATTATATGTATGTTAAAACCCATTAAAATGGTTTGATAGCCAAAGAACTACGCAGCATTCATTGCTAGATAGAAGGGTTTTTGAAAAATCAGCAAGTTAGGGATATTCCTAACCTTCGGGGATTTTTATTTAGAAAGTTCTGTTTTGTAATATTTGAGTGTGCCTTCGTCTGCTTTATGTTTTGGTATATAACAAAACCATGATAACAAAATTTGCAGAAGAGAGTAAATTGACCATTGAATAGAGATATTCTCAGTAGTCCATGTTTCAAGAGGATTTTGTTTGTTTTACGTATGATAATGTTGTTTAACCAACATTATATTGTAGATAAAGATAAGATGCAAATATATGTACCAATTTGGAATAATATCTGTTATGTAGTTGGTTCCCTGTATTCATTAATATCTGTCAATGACTTACCACCACAAATGCGGCGAGAAGAGTTTGTCAGCAGAATCATGGTGCAATACTGGCCTGAATATATTATTCATGATCTTCTGTCATTTCTTTAATAAGTGTTATAAAAGTCCTTTGGTCAGAGAAAAAGTATTGCGATGTTTTTTCTCGTAAAGCAGCATTCTTAATATTTCTACTTATATCGTGGGCATGCGTGATTGCCATTAATTGTGAGACACTTGCAGTTAACCGTTCCTGCTTTTCCTGCTTTTCCTGGCTTGCTTGATTACATCGTCGTGAGTGTCCTTCACTGTATAGAACCAAGATCAAGAATGTCAACATTAAGTCTATAATTAAGGGGGTCTGCTACTTTCCACAACGTCCTGTTCGCCATTAAGATTATCTTATTTAAACTTTGTACGTGAAAGGTTTTGTATTTGAGAAAGGCTCACGTTTTGGAAAATGTAATGCTTTTAATCCTCACCCAAGTGACGTATCTTAGTCAATGCACTCCACCCCTCTCCCCCTCAGGGTATCACGTGACTATACTCTGTATATTGAAACAAGGCCACAATCAGTTTCTAGCTTTATGACCTGGTCAAGTCGAATTGATATTTCCTTGCGCAAGTCAGCGATTGTTCACAATTTTTCTTCATGCGCAGTAAATCAATATGGTAGCAGCCTTTACTTTTGAGAGGCAGCATTTTTTGTACCTGAAATATCCGAAAAATTGAGGGCATTGCAATTGGCAACGAAATATCTTGACGCAAATATTCGTCTCATGGTTCCACAGATTCATCCAAACGTTGCGGTTTCGAATGTTGATAATGCCGGAAGTATGGCAACCATTGTATGTTATGTTTGCTTTCATGTTTGTCTTACATATACATGTCCTAGTTGTCACTTAGCAACGGAAAAACGCATACCTACAGCTTATTCTAATCTTTGTCGCAATTCTCATAAGCATAGAGTGCGTTTACCGTATCGTAATTGTAAAAACATGTCCTATTCTTACATTGCATTTCATCGTATTCTCGTTTAATGATATGTAATTTATACATTACACGGGTAATTAAAAGGCTCGTTGCATATTCATGTTGTATAACAAGAAAATAGTGCTATGTTTTTTGTCCCTTAACGCAGAAACAAATAACTTGCATAACCTCATACATATTGCATTCATTGTGTTCATTTTGTAAAGGTATGACTAAACAACTTCCAAAATATTGAAAAAGTAAAAAATTGTAGTCTGCGACCTTTTGTTTCAAAGAAAAGCTCGACGGAAACCCTGGTATTTGGAAGAGTTAAGCGTAACCGGTCTGTCCTTGCAAATTTGGCATTTTTGACGACGTCATAAATTCATGGTCACTTCTAGAAGGTTTTCAAGAAACATTATTCATCAGTTACACATTCTTGGCTCAAACTTGATGCAGTACATTATCTTTCAGCCATCCGAGACTGAACCAAAAAATTGACAAAGGTCTACATTGAATAATGAAAAGTGAGAGACCATGAAACTAGTAGTATCCCTAGGTTCATCGCCAGTGAATTCCTGTTTTGAAAACTAGACAACGACTGTGCAAAACATCAGTGGTGTGCTTCAATCTTTAAAAGAGAGGCATGCAGTGTGTGCAAATGGTGTGAACCCCTAACCATACATGAGTCAAACTGACTTAAGTCAACTACAAATAGCTCATACAATGGAATCGAAATTCACATTCCTTAATTACCCGCTGACAAAGGCAAACATTACGTATTTCTTGCCAAAGGCAAAAGGATTTAGAAAATATGCGCTGTTTGTAATATCTAGAAAAGTGCGTAGAACATTAAAGGCTTACGTATAGAACATAAGTGCGCTAGCATCATCTACCTCAGCTCTTCAGTCATTCTATTTGATATATATGCTGATGTCACAAGCACCAAAACCGGGGGTACCGTATCCATTGTCTCAGTATGTACAAAATTTAATGTTTGTACTATTCCCTTAAAAAGCTTTACTCAGATTAAGATGCTTTGGAACTCGACTGTTTAACAAGCTTGTCTCGTATCTCTTGTTCTTAGGGACCAATCCACCAACTATGTTTGTTCTTGGGGGCTAGCCTCAAAAGGATATGCAAAATTCATACATACTTTCTCTGTTTTAGCTGTTTGTAGTCACTGTGTCAGATGGGTGTAGGCCCTAATGAACATAGTAAAACAGTCGCAGGTGTATCAGTGAACCAATGTAAACGTGTTTATCCGATTAAGCACAGTCCTTTACTAAGCGCCGTCCTCTAAAAATAAGCACCGCCAACAAATAAGCGCTGCAATCCAAGAGTGCAAATTCTTCAAATAGCAACTGAAAAGGGCAAAACGCAATGCGTACAATTGTTAAGAAGTTCACTTGTTTCCAAGTTCATTTATTGACACCAGTACATTTAAATTTTCATATCTTATTTTCATCTATTAGCTTTACAATCTTTCTATATAACAGCATACTTTTGGGATTTCAAAGAATTTGGACCTTATATGTTAATGATACAGTTAAACTGAGCAGATTGTGAAATTTGGTTACCAGTGCCAATACGGGATAACTATTTTAAACGGACCCGCCATCATTTAAATCATTTTTGGATGAAATGTCTGGATTGATGGAAACAAGCTATGAATGATTGGTCCATCAATGCCAGAAATATATATTTTTTACAAAGTTCAGCTACCAGCTAAAATTTTTATAACATTTTGATCCTACCTGGAAACGATTATTCAACTTTTCGTGGAAGAATTGTTAATACTATTTTTTATCTGCCTGTTTTCCAAGTGTGAATTTAGAAACGTTCCTTATTTTTAAAGGGCAAATACATTTTTTATTCAATGCTAGATATGCACAATTACCGCAGACTGTGTGTGACAACAAGGATTCGAACTACTCTATGGCCGAATGTTGAACTGTGGTACCCAAATCGTCATTGATATCCTCTCTACTACTAACTTTGTCAGTTTTTCCTCTGACTCTTAATTCGGACTAATAATATACCTAATTTATAAGGTAATGTCGTGAATTTAAAGTGTTCATCATCATCATCTTAACATCTTCAGAGATTCCTCTCCATGATGTTCTTTAAAATAGCTTTCCAAACGTTTCTATTCGGTGCTGCAATGGATAGTTGGAATTCACGCTATTGTGAAGTATAGCCATTCGTAGTAGTAAAACTACCTCACCGCAGCCACGCAGGCGATCCGAGAAAAGTGTTAAACGAAATTTACATATCACCGTGCAAGTGAGTATGGTAGGTTATACGTTGCAGAGGTTGAAGCACGGAATCACGTGGTGCGTGCAGACCTTTATAAGTGAACGCAGTAAAGATTCGAAAATTTACCTAGCCCGCAACGAAAACTACCTCACTTGATTCAAGTGACACAGCAAACGGCCGACATTTAGTTAAACAAGGTGTCATGAGGCGTCAATTACCAGTGGATATTTGATGCGCGTTTTACTTGTACCTTGCCGCTTTGGAAGCTGCATTCATTGAAATAAAATAACCGGTATAATGTCAACGAAAAGAAATTATACAGAGTTTACCCATTTTTTTAAATAGCAAAAGTCATAAAAAGTACTGATTTCGACGTTTTGTAATCCTCTCCCTTCCTACAAATTTTAGTCGCAAATTCATACTCTTTCATTCAATGCGATTGCTGTGACCAGTGTCTGGCGAAAATGTTATAAATCTGTTATTTCACAGAAACTTTTCAAATAATCGCCCTGGTAGATTATTACATTCTTGTACGAAACATTTTCTGCATATCAGCTTTCTGAAAAGATTTTTCTGCTATAAAAATCGTCTCCCTAAATTCCCTTTAGTCAAGTTGTCGTACCTTATTTATCAAAACTGGACAAGGTGTTAAAACCGCTGTAACTTCTTCCGTCATGTATTGATGTCTTTGTGCGTTTAATTGCCTTCTTGTTTTGATTAATGTTTGCTTTGTGTCATATATGAGAATGTTGATAACATGAGCTGACCTGTAGTTCAGGGAGGTCGGAGGTGGCCTGTTGGAGTGTTGCAGGCCGGTCGGTAAAACAAAATTAAAGCTCATGGATTGTCTGATTCAGTTACGTATTGAAATGGCATCACATTAAACAGGCGTTGTTTAACACGATACGTAGAAAAAAGTGAAAACATCTTCAGGAACAATCATTATTCGATTCAAAATTTATGCAGCTTTAAGCCGTAATGATTCAGAAGGGAGGTTGATTCGAGGATGCTTGATACAGAAGGGAGGTTGATTCGAGGGTGCTTGATACAGAAGGGAGGTTGATTCGAGGGTGCTTGATACAGAAGGGAGGTTGATTCGAAGGTGCTTGATACAGAAGGGAGGTTGATTCGAGGGTGCTTGATACAGAAGGGAGGTTGATTCGAGGGTGCTTGAAAACGGGGGCGTTTATTCGAAGTATGACAGTGCACAAAATATTTAGTAGGAAGTACACTATGGCGTTTTATGGGGGAAAGGCAATTCTGCAACACTGGTCAACAATATGTTTGTAGATGATATTTAATAATGGAATCATTAGTGAAATGCCATTGACCGGTTTCGTTGCACCCTCATCAGAATGGCTCGTGCAAA
>JAAAKM020002170.1:0-13726 GCA_010016025.2 Alatinidae sp. Z8VKAUB7J3 | reverse complement strand
ACGTTAACTTTGAATTATGACCATGATTAACCGAGTAGCTGAGATAGAAACGCTATCGTGTCCACTTCAGTTTGATGTTGGTTTGCTACCTCATCTGAAAGGACTCAACTTCAATGTGCTGACAGCCTCGATTGTTCGCACAGCGGATTTATGCGCGCTGCCTTTCTTCTAAGAACAATTAAGCGTGTTCTCACCTTTCTCGTTTTGTTCCACATGCCAAAGTCAAAAGTCAAAACGAGGCAATCATGTCGGGGCCCCCAGTACTGCAATTTTAACGACTTTTACGGGCTTTTACAGAAATACGGACAACATAAGACAGAAAGAATGGACTTAGGCATATCAGTTAAGTTTGATGAACAAAATATCAAAAAAATTCTGACCACTGGAGGTACACTTTAATGTAAGTAAGTAAGAAAATCTTTATTTAGGGATCATTGGAGGCTGGCCCGACCTGTATCCTACGATTTACGATCAGCCCACCGTCAATCCTCATGTCAAGATTCAAATATATGTCTTTCTTAAGGCATTGCCATTAAAAGATTTATTGAATTTCAATTTTTTTTAAACAAACCGCCATAGATGCTTCTGCGGATTCCCTTACACCAGAGAATCAAAACCTAGTTAATAATTCCTGTTTGGCCTGACAATACTGAGGGTATAACTTTTGACCTCTCGTAAGTGACACTTGCCATCCCCAAACTTCATAATAGTCTCTCCCAGTTTTAAGCCCTGGATTTGCACCACCGGTTTCGCCTGAAATTACGGTCTATAGACCTAGGTATTTACACATCACGGCAGTTCACAGAAAAAAAGTTAAGTGTCCTCGCGCTAGAAAGATAGGAATTAAAAACCGTCTCTAAAAAGCTACTTGTTGGTGATAAAAATACCAGTAAACATAAACGAAGTCAGAAAGTTAAATGATAAGTTTTAAATGATATTGAAGATCATCGAGTCCTCTCATTATTACGTTATATTCTTCACTAGCGTCACTGAATTTGCATTAAATAAAGGTGAACTGAGTGCTTATAATTGTGTAAAAATTACATTAATCACCTTGGTTATACAGTACCAGATAGCTTAGTTACAAGACAGACTTTCCAGTTGCAAGCTACTAGTAACCCCTTGATACCATGGGCCTTTCTGTAACACGGTACTGGAGAGCTTTTGATACCGGATAGCTTTTAAAGCCAGACAGGCTTTCAATTGCATGGCAGACCTACTGCATAGCTTTGGATACAATTCAGGCCTTCATTTACACGGTATTGGATAGCTTTTGATATCGGATAGCTTTAGGTACTAAATAAGGCTTTCAGTCACACGTTACTTCTCAGCTTTTGATACCAGACAGGCCTTTCAGTTACACGGTACCAGATAGCATTTTCTACCAGATAGCCCTTTACGTTGCACGACTACTCGATAGCTTTTGACACGAAATGGGCCTCTTAGTAACACGGTACCAAATAGCTTTAGATACCAGATAGGCCTTTCATACAAAATAGGCCTATAAGTTACACGTCTATTGGATAGGTTTTTTATACCAGATAGGCCTTTCAGTTACACCATACCAGGTAGTTTTGATAATAGATAGGCCTTTCAATCGCATGTACGTTGGACAGTTTCTTATATTGGATAGCTTTTGATAACGGACAGGCCTTTCAGTTACACGGTACCAGATAGTTTTTGATATCAAGTAAAATCGAAATAAGCCTTTCAATTACATGGTAGTGAATAACTTTTGATATTGGAGAGTTTGTCATATCAGATAGGTCTTTCAGTTACAGATGGCCCTTCGCATATTTGCTATGTTTGAAAGTTCAGAGTCTAGTCTGTGTGTAAACAGTAGACACACAGTTGTAGGCAGAGACAGAAAAAGTTACGTGGGATACCTTAACACAATTCGAGTACGCACTACCCTCCTTAAGCTTGCGTGTCGCTAGGCTATTTGACAAGTAACACCAATATCAGAGCTACGGGGAGACTAAAGGGGGTTGCCCACGCCTTTTTGTCAGAGAAACCAAAATTTCAGTTTGTCCAATTCTGATAAGAAAAGTGGAGACTTGGTTAGTAGTGGTAGTTTTGTCTTATAAATTATTCTCAAGCCCTTTCAAGGCGCGTACTTTCATCCTTTGTTAATATTGAACTCTTTCGAGGCATCAGTGACGTCATTGGATTAGGTTTGTTAATGAAAACCAGCAGTCCACCCCCACCCACCCCTTCCTTTTGAGAGTTGGTACCGCTACTGTCTAACACAATGATAATTTCCTCGCCATTTTTAATAATAGCAATTTTTTTTTTTCGAAGCTTAGCTTTTACAGCTGTGAACAAATTTCAGGAACTCTCCATTTTCAGCATTTTTTTTGCTAATATCTGCTGAAAATCAATGCTTTCTGCTGTAATTTTTGTTTTCCATGTAATTTGCAAATGAATACGGCTAAGCTACATGAAATTGTAATGACAATAGTTAATTAGACGTTTTCGAGGGATATGTTTTAGGGATCAACGATTCTGCCCCCTTCCCCTCCCCGTGCACTGCTTTACTACAATTGCTTTTGTGTGTGCGTACCAATATATATCATAACGATATGATAGTGATTACGATATTTTCTGTCGTTAGATCGTGGTACGGTGAATGGTGGATGGAATAACATCCATTCATTAGGCCATTAATACCATCACTCATTTGTAGCGATTAATTTGCTGAATTTAAATGAGTCCCACATCTACCATCTGTGCCTTGGATACCAAATCTGTAATCCAAAGATAATAACAAATCTGGCCAGCTACGGGGGTCTTCACACTTCCTGCTCTTCAGTTTTCTGCAAAACTTTTTTTCCATGTGTAATTTAGCATCAAAATTGTCGATTCATAAATTGTTTCAGGTGGACTTCCTACTCCAATCTTATTTTCCGAGTTGATACAAGTGGGTATGGCATCCGGTCAATTGTAATCTTTACCACAGGATCTTCGTGGTGTGGGAGTGTTGATATTTTGTACCCCCGTCTAGAACTGCAAATGAACAATCAACTCAGAGGGCAGCATCAAAGGAAAGGAATTCGACTTCACTTGCAGGATTATCAGACAATATAAACCAACTATGGTTATAAACAATCACACATATCACATGGAAACAGCAGTATTGTCCTTTATCGGTCTTTTCAGGTTTTACATGCACTGTGAGTTCTTACTGGAGACTCTTAAGGCTAGAAATCGAGTTATTTGATGGTGAACTTTCCTGTGAGACTGGGAGTTACTGGATTCATGAAGGAGATGAAAAGTTCTTAACTTCAAACCAGCTCAACTGGAAACTAAGTACTTCAAGGAAGCTTTACTTGTCAGAGATCATGAGTAGGGCAATTAAACGTGTAGGAAAAACGTGAACATTGTCGCCATTTTATGCCTTGATGGCTTCTTCCAAATTCTGCATGTTTTGGGACGAGTTGAATCTTCACCTTGAGCACAAGGTAGGTAACGTTTGTTGCGTCGACAAGTGAATCAAATCTCATTAAGAGATGAATTCGTTACAAGTTAAGAAAAACATCTTGAATTTGAATTCAGCGGAAGCAAACAAGAAGTTTGATCGATTGTGGGGTGTTACATTGGGATTCTGTGTGTTAACAGGGGAGGCTTTGAGATGGACGGAAGTCTGTTTTGGCTGAACGTTTGATAAGATTGTGAATGACTTTCCCCTCAATTTCAAAGTATAGGCATGTGAAAGTTGATTTTATGTTTCGAGAAAACATAGTGAAGGAATGTGTGTTGTTGTCTTAAGACCAGTCAGGATAAATAGACATCTGTACTTTCGTAACTATAATTCTCACGGCTAATATCAAATGCAGATGCTTTCCTAGCCGACGGCTCAATTTCAATACTTCAGCTTTTTTATGAAATTGTGGCTTTCCAATTTGGGAACCCGTCATAAATAGTTTGGCGAGGCCTGTTCAGTAAGCGATTTCTTGTGTTATTCAATCTTCTGGTGCAATTGTAACTTACCTTTTACTATCATAAATTGTAAAACCTTCAAGTTAATAAACTAAAAGGGATGTTTCCAAAGAACAACTGGCCTATAAATATTGTAAATTATAACACCTATGATTTCTTAAAAAAAGATTTATACACTTTCTTCTTATATGTTTTCTTCTCAAGCTTGAAGGATACTCAAAAACAATAAACATAGGCCTGAACTGAAGCCTGAATTCAGTTTTTGTCTTTAAAGATATTATTAGAGAAAACGAGTAACCTCCACGGCCGTTGGGGTTCGAAATGTTGTCTTTTTGATGTTGATGTTCCCATTAATTGTGATATATTTCCCCTTTTCCAATACTGATTTCTCTGAAAAGCTCTCTTACTGTACGCTTCTAGGCCTACTGAAAGACTAGTATTTTCTCGTTTACTAGAGTGTAGCAAAAGCTGCTCAGATCTATAAGCTTTTCCATTTGGAAATTTGAAGGGAATAAGAAAAACGTGTGACTAAACGAAATATCATTTCATCCAGTAGCATTCCATTGAATTTTTAAATGAAGACCTATATCATATTAATTGCCAGCCAAGTTAATAACCACTTAGCTAGCACCGATTTTGATACTTATTGACAATTTGGGAGTAATTAGGTCTGGTATCATAATGTAAAGCAATAATCTCACTTTGCAGAATATAATCAGCGCAGATCTTTAATATTGTATCAAGTCACACCTGGAAGTCAGGCTAATGTTGTACATTTTCACTTTTAATAATGTAGTTTCAAGCAACGGGAAAGCTGCAGAGTAGGCCTACATGTCATTTTGAAATGTTTGAGCTCAAATATCAAAGCAACAGTGCATTGCATCTTCGAATAGAATCACCTCACAGAGGTTGAAAGGAAGTGCGTGTTGCTGGTAAACCACTTGATATTCAGAAGATCTCCAAAAATGTTGATTTGATATTGCTTCAATCTCATAACAATCCCATATTTGACATCAAAGCTTTTAAGATACGACTTTTCCCTGATTAGATTCTGTATCTCTGTTACTTGTGGAATTTACATTACAGATGATTAACCCTTGGGTAAAACAGTAAACGATTACTCTCACTACGAGAGTTCATTTCTTAAACATAGAATCACATTACATGACATTGACAACCTTTTGTAGAGTAGCAATGAGGTGAGAGTCTTCTGATATGATAGTTCACATGGCTGCAGTAAAAAACATTTTCAGTCAGTGACCCCTATATGCAATTAGTTTTTGAAATTATGTAGAAATGTTAAGGCCTGGACTATGAGGAGAAGCTTGCACCTTGCTACAGCTCTACATTGCCCCTTCCCAAAACTGACATACTCTGGTGCTAACACAAGTAGTCACAACGGTTTGATCAAACACTCTCATAAGTTTACTTTGTAGCACGTTGGGGGTGCCTAGTGACTAAGTGACAGCCTGTTTAACCCAAGGTAACCACGAGCCAGGGTGTCCTGTGAATATTCGTTAACTTAACCAGGAAGCAGGGCATTATGAAGCAGTTGTTACAGAAGCATAATTAGCTATATATGCTATATATACAGTATATATAGAGAGTATATATGCATAAATGTTTTATTGGAAGGTGCCAAATTAAAGTGCCAAGCTTGCATTCCTAGACCTTTGAACTTTTGAGTAACTTTTTGACCCAAGATTACTTTGGAGCTAACAATAGCTCCAGGCCTCAGCTCTTGCCATTTCTATGTCATTTGTCCCTTATACACTAACTTTAGACTTAATTCAGAGCAAATTCTTGGTGCCATTCCAAGGACAAGGGTATTAGGTATCAACCCCTCTACTTTATATCATAATGTATTTTCCGACTGGACAGACTGTGGACAGATCATCATCAGTTTCATCATCATCATAATCATCATCATCATCATCATCATCATCATCATCATCATCATCATAATCATCATCAACAACATCATCATAATCATCATAATTATCAACATCATCATCATTTTCATCATCATCATCATGATTATCATCATCATCACCATCATTGTTATTGTCATCCTCATCATTGTAATCGCCATCATCATCATCATGATCATCATGATCATGATCATGATCATCATCTTGCATTTACAGTCTCCCCTCTTGTTTAGTGGGGTTGGACGTGTCAGTTGGCAGCTTATATACTCATTCTTCACTATTCTCTGCCCTCAAGCAATTCTATGGAGGGGTGACAAGCACTGAGATCTGTCTATCTCAATTGATTGTATCATTTCTGACGTATATATTTGAAGGAGGAAGAGACTATGAGAAACCAGTATATAGTCCAAGACCCTCAGGGGTCCAATGGTCATTAAATGCATGATCGTGATGATGATGATGATGATGATGATGATGATGATGATGATGATGATGATGATGATGATAATGATATTTGAAGGAAATGTTAAACTGTAAAAATTGGTCTTGTTAGGACTAGACCAAGATTGTCTTGCCAGCACAGCATGTGGCTTAATCACAAGATTTATTTGATGAAGAGCAAAAGCACCTATGCCTACATCGTATATGCTCAGGAGAAGATGCATTTCAGGAATGATGTAAGGAGCTAGAAACATGGCTCATAAATAGAAAATTTAACTCAAAAATGGTAAAACAGCAAATTCTGCAAGTTAAGGACAAAGGTACAAAGGACATTCTCAGTAGTAAGCAGGAAAAGAAATCTAACGACAACAATGTCCTTGTTTTAACAGATCATCCAGCTCATAGGGTGCATCAGATCCTAAGAAAAATTTTAATGTTCTGGCAAGCCATAAAGAGCATTGCAAAGTTTTTAGTCAGCCACCGATAGTTGCATATCAAAATGGACAGAGATTGAAAAAGAAGCTGGTAAGAGCTAAGCTGACTCAGGAGGTATGCAAGAGAGGTAGCTCTGGGTGCAAGGGGAGATCAAACTGTGCAGTTTGCCCACTCATCAAGGAGACTAAAAAGTTGGTCAACAAGTACAAATTGGCTTTTAGAAACTGCTTGAAAACTAAGGTTATATCTAACAAATCTAATGTCCCTCAAGCAAATCTCCATGCATATCTCCATGCACTACTCATCAGACCACAACGACCAATCAGATTAACAGTTCACACTTATTGACTCTGCTGATAACGAGAGACAATTACACAAAAAAGAGTTAGTGTGGCAATACTAATTACAAACATTTGTGCCAAATGGTCTTAACCAGAGAGATGTTAAGACTTCTTATAATTAAAAACACTTTGTTTGCAGCCTCCTGCGTTAAGGAGCTTTCACATATCAATCAAAGATGGGTGTGGTCTGAACTTCCAGGGCCTCATTTTGCCATGTCCATCAGCCACACTCTTAGCAGTGTGAGCAGCTTTACAGCAATGGAGGGTCCTGGGGGTTCATACCCTCCCAGTTGTTGATAGGTGTCAGATGAGGCTTCAAGTAGTACGTTTTTATATAGTTTTATTGCCTATTAACTGCAGTTTTTAGCTTTATATATATATGTATATATATATATAAATATATATGGCTTACACATGGCTTACACATCTATAGCGATCGTCTACCACCAACGTGCACTTTATATATAAATATATATATATATATATATATATATATATATATATATTGGTGGCTCATTCATACATCATTGTAAGGTCAAGATCTGCAATCTAGCTTGTATTATTCTTTATTTTTTTAAATTATAACTTATCAAAACTGATTCAATAGTAGAAGCAATAACATTTAAAAAGCCTTTTCTTTGAATACTTCTGGGTTCTTTTGTTGTACCCATGGACTATTTCAAGGTAGGTGCAGCAGCTTCCCTAGTTTCTTAACTGCTGTAAGCAATCTACGACTTTTATGTACTCCTCAGTCCTTGTCAATGTTGACTATGCCTGTAGAGGACAATGACAACACTCAGGCATACATGTTTGCATAATTAAGTCTCTATTGAGTAGTATTACTACGTTAATTCTTGACTATCTCATCTGGTTGTTTGGAAATGGAGAGAACCCTTGCAGTGCTTTATTATAACAAATTACCACAGGGTAATAAAATTTTCTTTCGCCTTATCATGATGAATGTAAGGTCATGTTGGACGAGTAATCAATAATCCTGTTTGTTTATCCTCCTACACAACTTCAATGTGGAAGTACCTCCAATACTATTAAGCATGAAGAAGCCAATATTGCTTTAGTAAAAAAGGATGCAAATTCATTCAGAACCACGAAAGGTTGTCTCAGCATTTAAGTCTTCTTCTGTGCTTGAAGAAGTAACATAACAAGGATCACAAGATTTGATGTGTGTGTTGTTTATATATATCATATCATAATGATTTCCTTATAGTTCAGCTATTTCATTCATTACTTGTAACATAGCAATAAAGATTATTATAAATCCTTATTTCTTATTTTTGCACCATTTTTCAGGTATAATGAAGTTATACTTTGTCATAATTATTGTGGTACTGGTGGTGGTGATTGGACTGCTGTTCTACCTGCTCTTTAAAATATACAGTTTACATTTACGGGCTGAAGATGGAACTCCTGATGAAGAACAAGCTCTGAATGGGGATTCCAGCCAAGATAAAGTTTCAGACAAATCAGAGAAGTCATCTTTGACAAGCGAAAGGGACTCAAGTCAGATAGACCTAATTGATGGCAAAATTGTGACAGCAGTTCAACCAGATGTCAAGGTACCTATAGGTTACTGCTACCAAACATCTTCACTTGTAAAGTAGTGACTTCTGTGTTCCTTTATGATAAAGATATGCATTTTTTGCTCCCCGGTTGACATTGCACAGGGAACTAGCTGTGTGTTCCATGTGGATATATAATACATATATAGAATAGTTTTTCAGAGTCACAGAGAATTTAGCTAGTGTACAACTAAGAACAGTTCTAAGCTTAATGTAATTTAACCATACTGGTCTTTCCATGTCTGTTCATAAACTTGTAGCTTTTATTATTTTTCAGTTGGCGCTAAAACACTCATGAATGTCCAGTCACGAGGAGCACTTTCTTTAGATAGAACCTGTGACTATTAGATGCAATATCATAACTCCGAATATATTATACTCCAAATTTTGTGGGATATAAATAGTTAATTTTATATATCTTAGGATCAATCTTTTGTCTCTAATAGACAGGGGTGACCCCCAGAGCTTATTAGAACCCCCCACTTATTGATTTTGGGAAATCAGCGTTGATGCTTTGATGATGTGAAAAAGCATTTTTATGGATTTATTTGATTATAATTTTTTAAATGATGTAAAGATGTGACTTACGTTGTTATCTTTTCCATTATATTTTCATGTTACAAATATCAGTAATAATTTAGAAAAAATGATTTTAACCCCCCTTTTATTAGAGACCAAAGAGTACATCTTATATTTATATATGCAAATTTATAATTTTCAAAGTATCAAGTTACTTGTCTGATAAGGTTGTTACTGTCAGACCTACTGATAAACTTTTGTGTTTCAAAACTGTACCTTCCTTACTAGCCACACTTGGTATAGCCTTGACATAGCCTGGTAAACAGTAGGCCCTACCATTATTAGGAGGAGATGGTGTGGCACACAACAAGCAATTCCATGTTCAGAACAATAAGCTAAGACCTTCTGCTGATTGCCTGATCTAGTTTTCATGTATTGGCTTTGGCTTTATATGCTGATAAGAATATGAGCACAGCAGACTCATAATACCATGGTGATGGAAAATTCTTTCAACCATGATATGCATTTCAAAGCAACACAAATAAACAGCATATTTCAGTGGTAAACATCTATCTTTGTCATCACCAACATGACTCAGGGAGACTTTTGTGTTTCAATGATGGTGATTGGTTGCATTTATAAAGTTTTGTCTGAGAACAAAGTTAGTGACATTGACGAGGCATCAATCAGTCGGAGTTAAGGAACATTCTGGCTTTTCTGCCAGAATAGTATTGGGTCTCATTATTTTGAATAATTGCCCCCAATCTTGGGAATTGGTTTTTATGGAATTGTCTCTTTGAACACTGGGTTGTCCACTGTCAATTAGACTGACTAGTAGGACTGTTTATCAAGTCATACTTAATAATACACACTTCATCAGCATGTCAATGTACAGTAGTTACTTAATGAAGCAGCAATTGTTATGGTTACGGCCTATACAAGCTGGAACAGTCAGCTGCTTTAAATTGCTTGTCACAGTGTCTCTCTCAAACAAAAATAATTGTAGCTTGTCCTTCATGGACATTGCTGCAATATTCTGTATAGCATGTATATATCTTTAGACTAAGAATGGATCTTAGTCAAGATATAACTTTACATTTGTGCAATTAGAAAGTTGAGACTGTAGAGAGAGGAAAATAGTTCAGTTACAATATTTTTGAATGTAGAGAGTGCTGTTTGATGGTGTAACAACTTGCTATAAAATCCAATGACCAGGTTTTGTCTTAGCTTTGAAAATGTCTTTCCACCACAGTCAAGTGGCCTAAACATGCATAATTTGTCTTCATCCATCACTGCAGTAACTTGTCATCATCATCACCTTCATCAACATCATCATTATCATTGTCATAATCATCATCATCATAATCATCATCAACATCATCATTATCATGGTCATAAGCATCATAATAATAATCATCATGATCATGATCATGGTCATAATTATCATTGGCATTGTTACCATTTTAATCCTTTTAATAACCATCAATGCACTCATTATCACCATCATTATCATAATCATCATCACCATCATCATCACCATCATTGTCATTGTCATCTTTATATTTCAATATCAAAAGGAGAATCTTTTACTCTCGACGTAGGAAGGAAGCACTGTTTGAATTTTTAGAAGTATATTTGGGGTGCTTCTGGAATATTTACCCCTTTGCCGACCCCACTGTCATACCTCATTAGAACTTCAAGTCAAACAGATGTTCTGTCTAATATCACATTATATCAAATTGCAACTCTGCTTGCTTGTAGTAAGTCATCTTTCTTTGTTGTTTATAGAGCCTAATGGGACCAAATGTTACTCCAACGAGATTCAAGAAACAAAGCACTTATGCAAAGGCTATTATTTCATTGTCTTTTGGTTATTCTGTAGAGAGGTAAGTAGCAGTTAATATCTTCTTAGAAGGTACTCCATAATGTTGGTAATTAGAATATTTAACTCTTGATTCATTTTCGGGTGTATGACAAGGAATACTTGGAAGCATTACAAAATTTTAAAATTTGACATTAGAATTTTTTTAGAAGGTATTTGACTAAAGAACAAGGATAGTATTTAGGGGAATTTATAGAGAAAACAGTGGTATATGCATTTTCGATTGAAAACGTGCAGGACCCTAGTCGGAAGGGAGAACAAGTCCTCTCTGTCAATCCTGCCCCAAATTAATGCTGTGCCATTCCTGGTGTTGATGTTGCTTATATTACTGATTTCAAAGAGATGGAAGATGGGGTGGACAATGCACAACTCTCCCAGCAAAAACTGCCCCTACAGTAACCTTCCCTGCTGTAAGTTTCACTACAGCAACTCTCCCTTCAATAATTCTCCCTGCAACAACTTTCCAAGAAGCAAAGAACCCTGCAGCAACTTTCCCTTCAGTAACTCTCCCTGCAGCAACTGCCCTTGCAGCTTAGAGCAATATTAGGACCAAATTGAAGATACATTGTGTCATTCTTTATTTTCAATAAGCACAGAGCTGCAACGTCCCACAAATTTAGGAGAATTATGTTGGAGAAGGATCAGATGAGAAATCCTGTAAGCATATTCTGAGTATAAATTAAAAGCTGAAGCATAGAAAAGTTTGTTGAGGCTAATTCACCAATACACAATAAAGAAAGTGATTCATATGTAAGTGATGGTTATCCATTTTATGTTCAGCCACAATAGAATGAAGATATTTCAGTGTCACTTTATTATTTTAAGATAATTAACAGGTACGTCATATTTAAGAGAAGTATGTAGCTGCCCCAATCACCCTCATAGCAGAAATACAGAAAGTGGATGAGTTTGGTTCATGCGAAACACTTTTCTTAAAGTCGGCCTTAAACTGAACTAGACTTGTGGCTTCTTTCCTTCCTTAGGTTCTGTAACAGCCGGAATGAGTGAATCTGAACTGTGTATAAAAACAGAGACACCCACGCTTAGCAACTAAAATACACCATAGCTATGTGTAAACGATAGCTACAATAGGAACTCCCCGTGTTTTGATCTGACGACCCACGAGTTTGAATTAATGAAAAACATTTAAGAGAGAGTCCCGGGATGTTACAAATGGCAGAAAGCGAACAATAGTTCACTACGTCAGTAATGTACGGTTTAGAACAATTTAAAATGAATTTCTTTTTAACACTGTGTAATGACAAAACTGTGGGCTTTGAGCAGACAAATGTAAAGAGTAGGTTCGACTACTGCCAACTACGTTGTCAGGGTATATACCTATTTGTTTATATGCAAGCCAATTTCTGCCCACGGTTGCACAAGTTGCAGCGTGGAAAAATCTGCTCTAACTTTCTGATATTTGTGTGATGTCCAGCACCAGGGCTCACTTTAAATGATTAAGGGAAAGGGGACACAAAGCTAAACGAAGCGAGTTACCTTTTCAACTTTCGACAGATTTGTGTTTTAAAGCACTCTAGATTACACAATTTGGTATAGAGAGGGTTAAAATAGATCTCTTTAGTAAAGTGTATCAGATAGCGGGGCGTGAACCCACCCTACAATCCCCCCCATCTCTGGGCCCGGTGACGGCTGCTTAGGTACTCAATCGTAGCGATTTCTTATATTGCAAAAATCTACTTAGTTCTCGAAGTCATGCAAATGTATTTCCAACCTCGTCATATCTGGGCGAACTCACGTGAAACTTAGAAGCCCAAATAAGAACTATTGTGGACTTGCTAATTTACCTTATACCTTATTAGGCTATATGGTTTGTTTCAGGACGAGATCCACTGAAGCCTTCTCCTCTACAGCTCTGGCCCTGGTGTAGATCTAAAGTTCTAAAAGTACTTAACAAGTTGGAAGGAAACCACACTTACCTAAATACCATCAACCTTTCGCCTTCTCTTCTGTGATGTTCTTGCATCTACCGTATTTCCGTCAATAAACGCCGCCCTCTATTAAACTCCGAACGTCTAGCCGAACATTTTTAATAACCGCCACCCGCTGATAAACGCCACATATTGAAAAGCGGCGTTTATTAGGAAACAGACCAAACAAGAAATAACAAATAATATAATATGAGTTTTACTTGGTTTTTATCAACAAATTTTTCCACAACTAAAATTGAAAACGAATAATATTGCTTGTGCCACTTCAACAGTTCGTCATGGAGAATTCTTCATGAAGTTTACGTGATTGATAACATTTTTCATTTTGTAAGAAACGCCGCCGTCAATTAAACTGCTACGAAAGCAGGGATTTTTAATAACCGCCGCGGCGTTCATGAGGAAATACGGTATACACAGCACAAACTTAGTTGTTTCCTGTGCTATCTTAAAATAAACATTTATGTATTTAAATGGTGGGTTTTGGCTTGCGGAAGAGAACTTTAAATAATCAATTAATGACCGTGGGTGGTCTTTAGAAAGACCCACATTTTCCGATGTATGTATGTATGAATGTATGTATGTATGTATGTATGTATGTATGTATGTATGTATATATGTATGTAAGTATGTATGTATATATGTATGTATGTATTTATGTATATATGTATGTAAGTATGTATGTATGTAAGTATGTATGTATATATGTATGTAT
>JAAAKM020002168.1:0-13727 GCA_010016025.2 Alatinidae sp. Z8VKAUB7J3 | reverse complement strand
TGTTCCAACGGTCTTCAATATAAATTAGAATTCATTTCAACCATCCTAACCGCTTAATTTCGGTGGCCGCTAAAACATGAATGTGACACAAGGGGCGGATGTGCGGAATACATTGGATACTGGGTCTGTGACAAGAGAATTGCCTTCTCTTATTTCCTCTCTTCTTAGATTCCTATTTTAAGACATATTTCGGCAAGTACAGTGTTATTGGGATATTTATCGTCACCTTTCGGGCTCTTGCTGACGCCTTTCGAGCAAGTTAAAAAGCGTTTCGTGCAAGCTACGACGCGTTTCGAACAAGTTACGACACGTTTTGTGTTATCAGTATTCCCCTTCAGAAGCAAATTCCCCCTTCCTTCGTGTTCAGTTACATTTCTCAACTAACCCTCTCCTCCGAGGTTACACTGCCGTGTTTCGAGTTATCCACCGTTTCGCTAACGAGTCAACTTCCCTTTTTCACAACGACACTTTTCTGTTTCGGAACGTTACTACCGGTTTCCAGTGCTTATTGTCTTCTCTGTAGACCAACTCTAGTGATTTGTGCTGGTACCGGATCGTACCGACCTGGCACAAAATTTGTAGTGCGACTTCTGTTCACTTCCGACTGTTCTCGGGTGGGTATCGTAAAGCTGGCTCTATCCCGAAAAGGCGGTTCTATTACTGTGGTACTTTTGTAATTGTTAAGGTTTGTTCTTCCATACTGTACTCTGAAATTAATTTAAGCTATTATTGACTGTTATACACTTGTAGTCGGATTCGAGTCGTATCTCATATCTACTCATAAAACAAATGTTCTATTGAACGGTCTGCTTGGCCTCGATGGGGCGTGTTAAATACGTTGAAAACAGGGGAGGGGCAAGTTTAAATGGGGGACCATAACTGAAGTAACGGAACTATGTCGTTTCTTACTTATTGGTTACAAAATGACAATATTAATATCTCTAGTGCAAAATTTTGGTATCGTGCCCGTTTAACTGTCTACCATAACAGATGCTACCATAATAAAAGATGAAACAACAATAGCAGATGCAACCACAGCTGGGTTATTATATGGACTATTGTCACCAAGGTTTCCAAAAGTGAAAATAAGCTACCCTAGCTGGCAGAAATTTACTGACTTTTTCTCAGTTACGTCTTTCACATTATCAGGACTATAATCTTTGCTTCTTGAAGGTACTCTTCCAGATACCCCCCACCCCACCCCCAATTGTCCAAAACTGCACTTAAAAAGAATAACCCCACCATCTTTTCGAGATACCCCCCCCCCACCACTACTGTCTAAAACTACATTGAAAAAGAATATCTCAACCTCCACATATTCAATGTGAAAACGGATCTTGATGCACAGGATAACTTACACAGTTTTTAAGTTTGGATCTGTAAATAACTATTAAGGTGGAAAGATTGAAAGTCATCAGCTGCATATTTTGGTGGGGGGATTGTGGAAAAGGTGGTGGTGGGATTCTGTCTCTGAATAAGGTGGTGGTGGT
The DNA here is from genome assembly GCA_010016025.2 of Alatinidae sp. Z8VKAUB7J3. Lineage (NCBI taxonomy): Eukaryota > Metazoa > Cnidaria > Cubozoa > Carybdeida > Alatinidae > Alatinidae sp. Z8VKAUB7J3. Next base: position 12,237 of record JAAAKM020002168.1, on the reverse strand, counting down.
ACCTGGAAAAGTACCTTCTTGAATACCACCTTAATGCCGACTACATACATGGTTGGCCTGGTGAATGCATGACCACTTTTTCCCATCTTACATAACTGATCGTCATGCACATTACCGGTTTATATTTCATTTCACAACCAAAGTCAATGTTACTATTAGTCACATTCTTGGCGAATACGGCTAACACTGTGAGCTACAAATAGCCGTCAAGGGCTTAATAGAGTACTAAAGTGATGACGTCACAAAAAACGTTCTTCGAGAAATCGCAATTATAGCTATATCACAGTGATAACCATGCCACCAAATTCCTGTATGCAAAATGTCACCTTCAAATCTCATATCCGCTGCGAGAAACGGCTGTTTGAATTTGGAAAAGGCCTCAAGAAAACACTGTTAATTTTGCTCAGTTCATAGAATTATGAGGTTTGATAGGCATGATTTAAAGTTTGAAAGGGCGTATCTCAACGGTTGTTCACGGTATAGTTCTCAAATTTGGACAGGTTGTCTATGTTAACACGAAGAATGCTACGAGTCCAAAAAATTATCAAATTTCTGATATTCATTAAATCGTGACGTCACACTTTAGTAGTCGATAGTCCTATAAGTTCTTTACAGAGGATTGTTTGAAGGAAGGAGTCCTCTTATGGACACAGAGGACTTTGCACTTACATCTTCCATTATGACACCAACACTGTTACAAAGTTAGAAAATGCTACCGTATAGTGACACCATAAGGCAAACGATCTTGCAATCTTTGACAAATTTAAACAGTTACGTTTAAAACAATAAGGGCAACACTAGCACCATTCCGATCCAAAAGTCTCAAAAATACACTTGAAATTTGAAGTGGAAGGCGCGAAAGCACCATGAGACCTAAGCAAGAGTTTTCATGCCCAAAGCAAAGTGTGTGCCTATCTTAGATCAAACTCGCTGGCTAATTATTGAGGGCTAAACGTTTTCCCCAAAGCCTCTGAAAAGAAGTCATGTAAAACAGCATTACTAAAATTTCAGTTGCTATTAATAGCAAAAGGTCACAAGGGACAAATTGCGAGTGAAAGGTTGTAGGTTAAAGGCTACAATGCAAAGGTTAAGAGGTGAAAGCTACAAATTATATTTGAAATAAGGGACAGACAAATAAAATTGTCAAAAGAAAGCAACATATAGTTGAGGTTGGTAGTTTAATAGTAGTGGTGTACGCCACAACACTGAGTTGTCACCCCAACCCCCCTGATCCCAGCAACATTCTGCCACCATTTTAGATCCATATTTCCGGTCTCCCTGAACCAAATATTTTACCCCCCCCCCCAAACTTCCTGGGGGAGGATCCTATGACACCCTATGATTATCTCACATACAATAGCCTACAGAGCAGAAAATACTTTGAGCACTGTACGCCTCTCTTATTAACACCAACTTTACATGTTCAATATCTCCATCTTCAATGCAGCTGTTAATTTTAGTTCTCTGCAAATCTTTTGGATTATATCTTAATACCTACAAATGACAGCTAATTCCCAAATTAAAGTAGACTTAACACATGCAGAACAAGCATAGAAAAGAACTTTTAAAAAGAAAAAGTACGGAAAATGTGATGCCCTAGAAATTAAACAAACTTACCAATCCTTAACGCAGTGAAGTTGGTAGTCAGAACATTATTTTATCCTTAAAGAATACTGAGAAAATTTTCTTAAGTGTGTTTAATTGAATTTTCTGAGAACTCCAGGTTTCAACATTGGGAATCAAATTCCCCAAGACCTTTGTTTTTTTCAAGTCAGTAAGAAACCCATGGTGGGCTAAAAAGTTCCCCAACCTTCTGCAAATAATATACAAATCTGCCTATAGGTACATATGTCCCAGGTTTACCTATGTTGCTGTTAGAAAGTAGAGACCCCATGAATACCTTCTTTGGCTATGTCTCGTATGGAGAGTGAGACCAATGTGGTGATATCTGTCATTATGCAATTTGGCCATCAGAGTTTAAAGCGAAGGTGTTGTAATCAGGGCATAAACTGTCAGATATGATTCAATGAAGCTGTACAGGGAGTTGTGTATAGTATCACTCTCCCCATTTGACTCATTATATACAAGACCAATCAAACATTTATCCTGAAGCACAACCAACTTAATTTCTATCACAACAAAGAGTAGTAACGAGATATAGTGAATAAGAAAAAATTCAACTACCAAACACCTACTCTTTGGTCTCTAAAAGCACTTCTTAATTTTTGAAATTTTCCAAACCCCAGAGCTTATTAGACAACCCCCCCCCCCACACACACACACACACTTACTAATTTTGATGATGTTAAAAGAACCATTTTTACGTATATCTTTGATGATTTTTATGTTTTGTAAAAATTTCTAAGGCTAAAATGTGCCTTATGTTGATATCCTTCCTGTTTTATTTTATAACCATCTGAAATTATTTCAATAAATTGATTCCACCCCCCTTGACTATGACACACCATCACCCCATTCATTAATACTTGAGACTGTTTCAATCTGCTCCCCATTCACTCTAACCCCCCAGTTATTAGAGACCAATGAGTACCAAAATTACATTGTTAAATGACTCAGAGTTAGGACCTATGTCAACAATACAGCGGGGGCTTCAAAGGAAATGTACTCTAACTGGATTTTCTGAACACAAATGCAACAGACATCAAAAATGCTCTTAATGGGTTCACTCAAATCACTGTCTTGAGAAGAAAAGGTCAACAAAGTAGAATCAGAAAAGTAAACTTTTTGTGGCATTGTGCAAGATAAAAAGACTTGGACACAAAAGTTCATTAGAGTTTAAAACGTGTGATTTCTAAATATGGGCTATAATTTACTGACATTGATAGACATCTACTAAATGAAACTTCTGGAAGACAGCTGTGCCAACAAAACATGCCTAGCAAACAGCAATAACTTCTGCCATGGCAAAATTGATCCACTGAGAAATACATGTGCCTGATGTTTACAAATATGAATCTAAACATGCCTTCAAATTATAAGGAAAGGCAACTTTCTGAAGGATATTAACTTATAAACCAAGTCAAATACAAGTCCTTTGGATAGTCCTTGTACTTTCTTTCAACATACCAACATCTAGTAACATTGACAACAAATCAAAAACAATTATGATTTTTGCACAGTGATCGAAAAAGCCTTGTATATGAGCATAATACAGCCATACTTCCATGCATTTCCTTTTACAATGTTATCAATAATGTAAAAATCACAGAAAATAAACATGTAATATAAAATTTTAAATAAGGGTACTTTTGGATTAAGCCTGACTGAAATGATGTCATATTTATTGACAATGTCATTTAACATTTAAGTCCCGTCAATTCAAAAACAAATTTTGGTGAAATGATAACAGGTGAACTGTGAAAACATTAACCAATACACCAAGAAACACACAAAGACGTAATATGAGCTTTGCTGTGTAAGGATTTGAGTTTAGAAAAACACAGTATGGATCAGATTTGGAGTCAGCCATTAATATACCCCAACCAACCCATGCCAGAAAGAACAACAGATGTTACCCAACTACACAAAGGTGCACCCCAAGTTTGCTTTAGTCTCAAATAGTTTTCAGTAAAGATCATGGTGTTACATAACCTAAATACCTAATTATTGTCATTGGACAAGAACATGGATATCTTGGTCGTCTCTAAAACTTATAGAGAAATTACCAAGAAGTGCCTACTTCAACTCCTGATTTCACTAAAAGCAGAACTGGAGTGATATATATAACACTTCCGCCAAGTACAGTATTTCAAACGATAAAGAGGTATAGGGAGCTTACAACATAAACCTTTATCAACTGAGGTTTAACTCATTCCATTGACCTAATATATTGCAACATGTAATTTACTTGTAAAGAAATTTGAAAGTTCTTCAACTTGGAACATAGAAACTTTGCTATATTTTATGGTGAAAACAACATCAACAAACTGTATGTGAGATGCCAAGGTGACAACAATTTAGGTGGAAACTACAACAAAACTACATTTTTTATGCTCGTGCCAGACGTTATTAGCATTGTGATCTTCAGTGTACAAAGATCTAGCAAAGCCTTGAAGAAAAGTCAAAATGTCATTGAAATTGTAGTTTCCTTCTTGGCATCTTACTTAGCGAAAAAAACTTCATAAAGATATTATACACTGCAATACTTTTAATTTATACCTCTTCTTTTAAAAACCTTTCCCCCCCTGAGTAAACACCCCTTTGAAACACTAAATAAATACCCCTTCTATTAAACACCCCCTCAAATAATGCCCCCTCCCAGATTAATGGTTAAACCTTGACTTAATCTTTTCCTTTTTCAAGATCACACTGGCTTTGTACAAATGGACACTGCAACTTTCACATTAAGGAAATGCAAAAGACAGTTTCTTAATAGCAGGAAAAGCATTCATTGAAAAGAACCACTGGCTAAAAAAATAATGCAAAGGAAATAAACTAACTAATTACCAGTTACTTCTAAATGTATATAATATATTTAATGACCCCACACATTCAAAACGTAACAGTACCTAACTTTCATCATCCAATCATCATCATCATCATTAGCATGGTATGTTGCCCTGTACATAATGATGTAAAAGCACCAAGTTGAATATCACAGAAGTAACATTACGGGGAAAACCCTGCTACAATCATCCTTGATGGTGAAAACTTATCACTACTGGCTATCAGCAAAAAAAAGATGTATGCAAAGCTTATCATCAAACTAAAATGGTAAGAAAGTCAGCCTTGCTGTCTGCATTAACAAAAATGGCATGACACAACTTGAAATTTCCAACAAAGTGGGTTCTGATGTACATGCCTAGTTTGCATAAAGGGACACAAATTAATTACAGAATGTCACAGTCCATGCTTCCATCTACCACATTCATGATTAGCATAGACTAAAATGTGTGGCCTAGAAAAGTTGAGAGCATTGTCACCACGGGCTCCTACCCTAGGGGTCACCCATGGAAAAGATGGATGACTGCATGAAGGAAGATCTGAAAAGCACCTGCCTCAACCTAAACCAGCCATGGATCGGGAGTGGTGGCATATGAACATCCGACCTGGAAAACATGGCACAACATCCAATCCTCAGACACAGGAAAGAAAGAGAAGAAGAACCGAAGAGTATGTAAGTAAATAAAGAGTTCTAGCCAGATAATTTCTTGTCTTTGGATTCATCTATTACCGCATAGGCAGAAGAAACTGAACTAAATAAATTTAAAACTTTGGGCATTGTTTAGCAAATTTCATTGACCATCATTCCCAAACCCAAATTAATGGTGAATAATGTGTATGATGTAAACTTGGTTGGCTCTATCTGATAGCCTGGACGTGCAGGTTACAAATTTAAACTCAAAGCAACTATTACTTAATGACAACCTGCAAAATATATAACAACCAGGAGAAAAACTCATTAGTTATGCATTCATCACATGTCTGAGAATTGTCATATATGCTGGTGTGAAAAATTCATTACGTTGAATACAACTAGGCTACCTGATTCTTCATTCAAATGGATATATCAATTGCCTCTGTCAACCAGAAGAGAAACGTGACCGTAGCATATTCATTGTAGTACAGAACTTTGACATTGCAGTGCTCCTTTTTAGTACTTAGTAAACATTGTATCTTGTGACAACATATTTAACTTACATAACTTAAATGAGATAAAACATCTATGAGGACAAGAAGAGTGCTGCTTCTGAAATTTCCGGAAACCAAAAAAAATGTCCATGGGTCCACCGATACAGGATAAATCTGACAAGAATTACTATGTGATGAGCTTATGACAAGATGACTTAGGCGATAGAAATTAGATCTGGCAAGAATAATATTTTGTAAAAGTAAACTGTAGGCAAAGGAGAAAGTAGCATGCAGTATCTCATTGGAAAATGATTGAGGTAAAACTTAACAATATAAAGATAATGAGTAGAAGGTCAAAAGTATCTCAAAGAATAGTCTAGGTTGGTATAACTTGTGCTGGTTAGCCAGTGTTCAAAAGACACAGATTCTGCAATGAAAGAGGGGATTAGAACCTGAGTGGTTTATTTACAGTAACTTCATTAGAAATCACAAATGCTGGCCATATTGGATAACGGGTATTTCCCACAATGCCATCTTCTGTAAACTTTCAAAATCAATGCCCCAGCACGGCACCCTTTTCACTACCTACACATACAAAGTAGAACTTTGGCATATGTTAACTATGATTATCATATATTAACTATCACACAGTAGTATGTTGTTTCTGGTATTAAATTTTCCCTGCCCAAAACACAACTATATATGTATAATCTGAGAACCTGTTTACATGGGTACAGATCCAAATGGATCCGTACCAGATCTTCTATGGGTCATCCTTGCATTAAAACAGGAACTGGTGGATACAAACTTGTTTGGATCTGCTATTTGAACTAGTTTGGCTCCACTTATGAAAGTGGACCAGTTTGGATCCATACCCGAAGAGGTCTTGTGTTAATGCTTGGGATCTGATACAAACTGGTACTGATTGAGAGAGGCAAAAAACACGTTTTAATAAGCCGTGTCATTAATTAAGCCACATTTTTATTAGGCTGCATTTTGCAAGGTGCGGCCTATTTAAGTATGCGGCTTAATTTGACGTATTTTCAAAGACTGTAAAACCTTGAGGACAATAAAACCCCACAATCTAGCCCCTATATAAATCACACATGAAATCTGACAAGGAACATGCTTTTCTAGTGATATATATATTACCTTAATCACAAACCAATTCATAACAGATGGGCTTGTGATAACTTTCACTGACCAAATATTACCATAGCGCTCTTGTAGTTCAAGGGGCAGATAAGAAAGGTGTTAATTTTACAATATATCCCATGCAATAATATTTAAATCAAGATAAATGATTCTACCCAATAGCAGCATGCCACTTGTAATAGGATTTATTCAATGTTGTGCAGATGGCAGATTTCATAGATAAAGCAAAATCTTGACCTGGATTTGTAAAAGATCCCGTTACCTTAACACAATGGAAAACAGTATCTTTTGACGGGCTGTATCCAAAACAACAACTAAGTGACATGAGAACAGCTTCTTTATTCTTTTGGGCAAGGATTATCACTGTGAAACAAGGAAAGTCTTGCTAAACATGTTTTGGTCTGATGTCTCATTCTTATTAAGAAACCAATATAGTATTCGCTTATCCTATTAAAAAATATAACATATTGATAGAAATGACTTACACAAACTACATCAAAAAAGCTCTGAGGTCTTTTTGTATTGTTGAGAACCTAAAAGTTCACTTGTTATGAGTCCTTACCTGCTTTTGTCATTAAACAAATATAAAAATGCAATCAGTAAACAAATTTTGTTAAAATCCAATAACAGAGCATATGCAGGCAGAGTTATGAAGAACTTTCAGAAGTTTTAAAACATGGCTTGTGCAAGCTCATCAGCAGGATGTGGCGCCAACAAGCACACTAGCAACTTTTGAACTCACATTCTACAAAACCTACAAAACTTTTTTAAACTTTATTTGCCATAGTGAAATATTGCAGTTGAAATAAAATGACTATATATTGAAATGTCCCTTTACATTGCTTGACCCTATTCCAGCAGAGACTGTCCTATTAAGACAATACACATTATAAATTTGTCCTTCATGAAAAAGGTGTTCCGCATCCCTGTTTTACAGTAAGGGATCTTGCAGTACCAGTATATAGTTGTTACTGAGAAGCGATGATAACAGCTCATCCTAGGTCATCACATAGCACAGGGAGGCTGGTCTCCAAATGTGTTGAGCAAGATATTGCCGCCCACCAGTGGATGATTACGGACTAATGTTGTGACATATTAATGTTGGGGGTCACCTTGTGCACATGCTGCAGAAGTGTTAATGATGAGTTAGCGTTCTGATGGTAAAATATTACATATGAATATTCAAAAACCAATTTAAGTTAGAGGTGGTGTCAACCCTACCACTATAGTGGTAGAAGATACCAAAAAGAGTAGCATTTGTGTTGCCTATAACTGAATGGACTACAATCTTCTTCTTCATATAAGGGATGGTGTCCCTTGGTAAATTTTCACTCAGCTTGAGTATCTTACAAAGAAAAAGGATTTTTGTCCTTGGTACATGTTGACTCAGACAAGATTATTTTTCAATATCATAAAAGCTGTTAAAATGACACTGGTTAGAGAAATAAAAATACCTTATCACGTCATATTAAGCCGCGTATCTAATCAAGTCGCATTAAATAAAGCCATGCTTTAATTAAGCCACACTAGAGAAAAATTAGCATCTTAGGGGTTTTTAATTAGGCTGCAAGAGTCAACGGACAGTTTAAAAATCTATGCAAATGGGTCCAATGACAGTTCCTCTTCGCTCCTTGCTTTCCTTACAATAAATTAAAGCTGCATTTTAATAAGCTGCACCATTAATTAAGCTGCATTTTTATTAGGCTGCATTTTTGAAGGTGAGGCCTATATAAGTACGTGGCTTAATTTGACATATTAAGGTATATGTCACAAACTGGGCTTAAACCCATGGCCCATACCATTGTAGCAAGTGCTTTACAAACTGAGCTGGGTGATCAAGAATTTAGTGACATTGGGTGACATTAAGATTCCCTATTCTCATTGATGATGTTATCAGAAACGTACCAAATGGATAAGAAATGCTGTGTCCTCAATTTTGACAGTCTACAATGGCATTTACTTGGCAATGGGCATGAAACTCCTTCAAATCAGATTTACCAATATTGATATAAATACACAATGACCATGTTCAAGTTGGTTAAAAACTGAATGACATTAAAGCCATACTGTCAACACAAAAGGGCACGACTACAATCATGGTAACATTACACATAAGTAAAGAATTATAACTTCTATACCCTTAAATTTCTAAATAAAATAACTAGAACAAACCTTCTCCTGATATTATACATTCTTGGATGCATATCAAGTGTGGTTCTTTTTGTCCAAAAATTATGTATCCATTTTTGCACTCCACTTTGACATTCTGTGGTTACCTTGTTCACTTATGCATGTAAGTAATTTTGTTCACAAAGAAACGTTCCAGATAATCCTAATGGATGATTTTAGCATTCCTATTGCCAGATGTTGGTGACCAGATGTGTTGTCACAGGCAGAGTTATGTAAGTGGCTCAACTATGGCAGAGGTTCCCAAACTAGGCTTGGAGCATCCATAATACCTACGATAGGGCTTTAGAGGTCAGTAAAATGACCAAGTAAATATTTTAACACCATCACCAAAATAACCTCCTACTTGGGAAATTGACCTTCCTCAATACAACTTAGATCCCTGGTACCATCACAGAAGTTCGCATACTATGAAACTTTCTAAATGTGCAAAATTTCTCTGTTTTGGTTTGTGGTGGGATATATAAAAAAAGTTTTGTCTAAGGTCACTGTGGTAATGTTTGTAAATATCTCACACTATACAGAATTTTCACAAAGCCAAAGTATTTAAAATATGTGTTTTATCTACAGTTGATAAAGCCCTATGCAGGTTTTGATACATTAAGTGTGCGGAAAAATCATACTATATAAGTATTACTACTCCGGCTTCGATTCATTCTTTCGGATCCGGAGTGCAAGTTTGGGAACCTCTGATCTGAACAAGGTAGTCTTGGATCTTGTGCTAATTTTTTTGTTATCTGCTCCGAAGATAATGTTGTGTGGCCATGCATGCCTTAAAGAGGGCTATTTCTGTCATTATAAACGATCCGTGTTTCGCTATCTATCGACTTTCAGATATAATCTTCATTTATAATTATAGGGGTGTTGAATGTCTGAACCTGTAATTCTCGGTGTCAGATTACATCATTGTCAGAATTGCTGACATCAATCTTTATGAATGGTTTCTCTCTCAGCACCACATTTCGTATGTCACATAAACTTGTGTTTACAGAATATTCGTACTTTCGGAAATCTGGACAATCGCTTATTCCACCGAATATAGACGTTCGTGTCCGTTATTTAGGAAGGTTAACCATGAATCCGCAGCTCTGAGGTTTTTGACATCTGATCAACATATCGGCTTTGGATTTCACGTGGTTAGCACATCTTTCCATTCCTATTCACATGGCCTAGACACATCCTCTTTCTAAACAGTTGCTACTATTTCTACACCAAAGAGTTTGGACTTTAAAGTATATTAATGAACTCCTGTAAAGGCTGAAATCTTTAACAACTACAATTCCTACTGAAGTCGTGAGTTCAGCTCCGACAAGCTACCCAAACTAGTCGATTCGTCTAAGTTTCTCTTAGAAATTCGCTTCCACCTAAAAAATTTCCTGGTATTTCTAAGTGACAGCCATTCTGGCCAGCTGAGGGAAAAGGTTTTGTCATTTTTATCTTTGACATGCACCGACTTGCCACAGTGTTCTATCACTAACCTGGGAACTTCCCCGAGCTGTCGTTTTTCGAAATAAAATCGTACACAACTTCCTGTCAATTTCGTTCCTACCGTCGAATATTCAGCACCATAGACGTCGGTAACATGCTGAGCTTCCCAATACTTTATGCATTTCCATCGACTGATCTCCATGTTATCACGAGACATGTTTACATCAGGTAGAATGTCCTCGATCCAAGAGTTAATCTTGGAGACCCCTTCCTCTCTATCCTGCAAGCAAGGATCCATTTCCAAAATGGACCCAACAACATTTTCTAAATCAACCTCTGTGTCTTTTAAATTCGAGTCATATCTTGCATAGGACGGTTCTCTCTTGATGCAGTGACAATTCCCCATCCTTCTGGCACCTAGGTACCTACTTTACATGATGTTTTGCTTCCTTTTTCGCTCTCTTTCTTCAACTATTGTGAAGCAACATTGTCGTATTTTTTCGGTGTCAAATTGACTTCAAAAAGCAAGATACAAACAAGTGACAATGGACCTAGAGTCCACGGTACTCCAGGCATATGGTCAGCAGTTTCTATTCCACTTGGGGTCACCCGACAAGGATGAGGTCATGGCAGACAATATCTGATTGTCCAAGTTCGGAATATTTCGCATGAGATAATTTGGCGGTTTATCCTCATTTCCTAAAATAGCTGCTACATTTTTAAAACGGTATTTGAAGTACACGGTTAGCGTTTCATCGTCCTTTAATTATAAGAATTTACGTCTTAAAAATTACTTAGGGCTCTTGAGTTATCAACCACAATTAATCTCTTTAGCATCCAAGAAAATGAGGCCTAACAGAAATAATGGATAAAACACAAGGAAGATCATCTCTAATGCAAATAGCGCAAAAGGTGCGATTAGAAGAATCACGGAGATCACTGGGTGTGGTAAATGGCTGGACCATATCCAAGGTCAGAAATTTGGAGGGACTTTTCAGAGCAGTCGCGGCGTGGCAGAGGAGGCAGGAGGGGACATGCCCCCTAGACAGCCATATTTGTGGGATAAGGGGGGCGCCCAAAAAAGGCGCTTGGAAGAGATCGGCAATATACGAAAACAAAAATACCCAGAAATGTATAAGAAAGAAAGGAACTTGTAATTCAGTCAAATGGAAGCCCAAACTTTTGCAAATCACAAAAATTCTCGTCATAGTGTGTCTCCTCTTGGCAATTTTAAACGAATTCAATTATACCAATAGGGTCCATAGGGCGCCACACAGGATCTTGTCCCTGCTGCAGAACGCGCCCAACGCCGCTACTGTTTCTGAATTTCGAAAGCATATAGACGTTTAATTGTGGGGCTGATGGTAAAGGTACGGGGCTTGCAGTTGGCATCATTGAGTTCTATAAATAACTAGAGGAGTAACTTGAGCGCGAGGTGTGAAGCCAACACAAACACATTGTCTTAGGTTTTGCACAACACAAAGCTACGACGTGCCAGCAAAACAATTTTTCTACATAACGCTGGTTTCAAGATGTTTAGGAACAGTTGCATGTTTCTTTCGATTTTTACCATGGCCAAATTCTGCGTAGCATATGGCTATACCAAAGCCCTATACAAACAGGCTCGACTTTTAACCAGACGTCACTCGACTTTGTACATTGTTCAGGGGTGCAACTAGAACTTTTTGAGGGTAGGGGAGCATTATTAGAATTAGGACAAGATTTCTCATATATATATATATATATGCACTGCACTACAGAGTAGAAATGTACCGGATATACCCAGCTCAGTTCTTGTTGATTTAGCTAAAGTAGTGTTAGAAAATAATTATTTTGAGTTTAATGGTGAGTTTTATAGGCAGCTTAGGGGTACAG